>JAPJBO010000902.1:0-92536 GCA_030068145.1 Diplonema papillatum
CGGCCGTGCTGTTGTCGTGGAAGACATCCAGCGTCACCCACCCAGTCGTGACGTGTCGAGCCAGCAGGACGCCAAGAATCGCCGTCACCAGCTCGCGCCGCCGAATCGGCGTCGGCGGAGCCAGCCTCGCCAGCCGATCCTTCCATCTCCAGCTCTCGCGAGCGAGGACGGTCCGTCGCGTCGGATCCAGGACGACCACCCCACCTCCCTGGTCGGATGCGTCCGTCCAGACGTGCACTCGCCGCGCTGGGCGCCTGACTCTGCGGGGGGAAGCGTCCCCCAGCCAGCGATCACCAGCTTCCAGCTCCGCGAGCAGCTCCTGCGGGAGCTCCACGAGCGTGTCCCAGTCGCGGTAGGTGAGGCACCTGCCACTCACCAGTCGGCTCGCACGCAGCAGCCCGGGATACGCCGCCGCCGGGGACCTCATGACGTACAGTGCCCAGCGCAGGCACCCGATACGCTGTGCCAGGGCCCGGAAGGACGTCACGCGTTGCGGCTTGTTCGCGCGGCAGACTGCTGCCCATTCCCGCGGGATCGCGATCGTCTTTGTAGCTAGGTCCAGATCCAGACCGTTGAAGGTACCGACTTGCGAGGGGCCTTGCGCCTTATCCTCCCGGATCTGGATCCTGGTGTCGGCAAGCACGGCCCTCAGGCTCCGCTCGTCCCGGACGACGTCGGACCTTGTCCAGCCCCCGTAGGCTATGTCGTCGTAGATCGCCAGACTGCGGCTTCCGATGCCGGCCAGTCGGCGGACCCCCAGGGTCGTCAGCTGGGCGATCGCCGGCGCGCGCGCAATGCCCGGGACGGCTATCCGGAAGACGTAGTACGCGTTGGCCGCCCGAAACCCCAGGTAGTCCGCCAGCGCGTCGGACACCGGAAGCTGGTAGAAGTAGCCCAGCAGGTCTATGGTCGCGAACCAAGCGTTGTCCAGGACGAAGCCCTCCACATCCCTGAGCGACGGGGTGATGGGGGACAGCGGTTGGGAGGTGCGGCTGTCAAAGGGCCTGCCATCGATCAGCAGACGGGTCTCTTCCTTCCCCTTTTTCGGGATTTTGAACACCTTCAGAGTGATCCGCGGCCTCTTTTCGACTCTCCTAACGACGCCACTCTGCAGCATCACCGCCAGGTCGGCCTCGGTGATGTCCGAGCTCGGTGGAGCGTGGTGCCTCTCGTGCGAGAGGAGCATGGGCTCTCGCGTCAGCTGGCGCAGGACGCGAATCTCGTCCTCCCACAGGCCTCGCTCGACCTTCCCGTAGTCGGCCTTTGTGACCGGCATGGTGTCGATGGGCCCGCGGGACGTTCTGTACACCGGGCTCGGTGCCTTCGTGTACGTCCTCGATGCCAGTTCCGATAGCGCCTCTTCCTGAGCCCGAACCCCTTCAACGTGCCTGCTCACGTCCCCGCGCAGCAGCCAGTCTTCCAAGGTCACCGCCCTGTCGAAGTCGGCCTCGCTCTGCTCGCCCATGTCGCCCCGTAACCGGCTTTCCCCCATGCGAGCAGGCGGTCCAGATACCCGGCTGCCCCGGGATGGCGGCTGTTTGCCCAGTCCCGCAGGGGATGCGAGCTCTTCAGGTCCTGTGCGTACTCGGGGCAGAACGTGCTCGTCCTGGCCGCACCCTTCACCTTGAGCACGCCATCAGGTCGCCGCTCACCGGCGTGTGGAGCAGCAGCGACGCGCGAGCCGTCCTCACGCTGTCCGGGGTCAGGCAGCCCCAGAGATAACGCTTCAACGTGTCCTTGGACTGGTGACGGGCCGTGAGCAGGAGGTCCTCCCAGTCCGCCCCGCTTCTGGCCAGGTGCTGGAGCGCCCCTCTCTTCCAGCTGTGCTCTGCACAAACCGGGAACAGCTTCCTCGCTTCCCGCAACAGCTTCCTCGTCGTGGCCTCGGTGAAGCGAGCCCCCCGCTGCACCCACCTGCTTACTCGCAGCGCCACGCCCAGGGGGACCCGGTAAGTCACCTCTGACTCCCTCATACGTAGGCTCGCCTCCTTCGTGGTCCACCACGAAACTCGGAGCAGACCCGGCCCCACGATGACCACGTCTGTCGGGGCCAGGGCCCGCAGGTCCGCCATCCGCAGCGCTCCCGCCCACGCCAGGCAGGCAGCCACCGTCACCTGCTCGTCGCCGCCCCTGACCAGCCCCTCGACGAGGGTCCGTTGCTGCTCCAGCGTGATCGGGGGGGCATGCGCCGGCACTTCCCTGCGCTCGAGCCTGGCTTTGAGGATGGCCTTCTTCATGGCCGCCAGATCCCCCGACGGCACCCCGAGCTTCGCCCCCAGCACCTCGACGTACTTGCCGACGGAGGCCGTGCGCATCTCGCCGGTCCTCGGCCTGCCTCTCTGCCCCGGCACCCTCGCGACGTACGCTTCCAACTGCTCCTGTGTCATGCCCTTGCCGAGCATGGCGGTCGCGAACGCCTTGATTCTCAGCGCGGGGGGAGCCGCCTGCAACCCCGCCACGGCTGTGAACCGCGTCAGCGACGCCACGATCGACGCCCGCTGCGCCGTCGTCTTCTTCGAGGTCGCGCCGCCCTCGAAAACCGCGACCCGCCTCTCCCACGCGGCAAACCCCCCTCTCTGGGAGGGGAGTCACCCGTTTTTTGTCCTGCGGGAGACGGGCCCGTGCGAGAAACGGCAGTCCACCCTTGTGCATCTGCCTGCTTTGAAATTGCGGCAGGCCGGCGCCTGACGCGGAGGGACCCCCCGAGCGCGGGGCGGAACCGACTTGGGCGCCGCCTTAAACTGCGCCGTGAACCGGCGCCGGGCCTGCCGCACTCTCTCGGGCAGAAGTTCCACCCTCAGCACGTCGCGCATCACTAGCGCTGCGCTGGGGTCGCGGGTCTCGTACTCCGCGTTCTGCTCCTCGTAGGAGTGGAAGAGCCCCCCCAGGCGGAGGATCCACATTCGTTTCGGGGGACCGGATTCCCCGCGGCGCAGGCGGACGAGGTCACGGACCCGTTCCGTGACATCGTCCCGCCTGTCCTGCAGCTGTTGGTTCCCCTTGAACCTGTACAGCCTTCGCACCGCATCTTCGAAGCCCCGCATGTTTGACGCCGTCGGCTGCATCGTTCTCCACCGCTCCGGGTCGAGGAACGCGAAGTCGTCATCGTCGTCATCGTCGCCGACGTCCTGCCCCGCGACTGCCGCGCCATCCAGCAGCGCGAGCACCTCGCGCTCGTCTTCGAGGCTGCCCAGCTCCCGCTGCAGCGTCGGGCCCAGGCCCGCCCAGAACCCTGGGTCCTGCTCGTCAAAGGCGAGAAAGATTTCTTCCGCCCTCGCCCTCGGCAGGCCGGGCATGAGCTCGGCCGGCATCAGTGGTACCCCCCCCTCTCCCGGTAGCTCCTCTCCGCCTCTTGGCCTCTTGGCCTCCTTCTCCGCCTCGTCCTGCTCACGTGCCCTCTTCTGGGCAGCGCCGATCTCCCTCTCGGCGGCTTCAACTTCGGCCTCACGCCGGGCCAGGCCTGCCTCGAGATCGAGAAGGCGCTTCTCCAGGAGAGCCAGCCCCTCCGCGTCCCTCTGCAGGGCGTTCTGCTGTTGCTGCTTGGGCGGCATCGCAACTTGGGGAAACTTGGGGTAACTTTTTTAAGCCCGGCGGAGGTCAACTGACCGGAGCTACCGGGGAGAGTGTGCTTACGTTGTGTGGTAACCTGATACGTTCGTGTGGTATGCGTCGATTGTCTAATGAGCTTGAAGCCCCGCATGGGCGCTTAGTTCCGTGCTGTGGGCGCCGCCCGATGCACGCGGTGATTCGTTTGCGACAATAAAACCTGAGGGAAAAAGACTGCGTGTTTATCCCTCTCAATAAAAAAAAGTTCTATTTCGTTGGTGCTAAAAAAAAGTTCGGGGAACGAGCTAAGCTCATTCCGTTGGTACTAAAAAAAAAGTTCGGGGAACGAACGAAGTTCATTCCGTTGGTACTAAAAAAAAGTTCGGGGAACGAGCTAAGCTCATTCCGTTGGTGCTAAAAAAAGTTCTATTCCGTTGGTACTAAAAAAAAGTTCCATTTCGCTGGTGCTAAAAAAAAAGTTCTATTCCGTTGGTACTAAAAAAAAGTTCGGGGAACGAACTAAGTTCGATTCCGTTGGTGCTAAAAAAAAGTTCGGGGAACGACTAAGTTCGTTTCGTTGGTACTAAAAAAAAGTTCTATTTCGTTGGTGCTAAAAAAAAGTTCGGGGAACGAACTAAGTTCGTTTCCGTTGGTGCTAAAAAAAAGTTCGGGGAACGAACTAAGTTCGTTTCCGTTGGTGCTAAAAAAAAGTTCGGGGAACGAACTGAGTTCTATTCCGTTGGTACTAAAAAAAAGTTCTATTTCGTTGTCCCCGTACTCGGTGGGTCGGGGTCCGGGGGCCGGGGGGGTGGGTACGAGCGCAGAACTTGACCCGTACTCGGTGACCGTCCCCGGTACAAGCGCCAATCTTAGCTTCACTCTACCACCGTGCCCACACTTAGCATCACGATCACGTGTTTTCAGCATGAATTCTTTGAACTGCCTTGGCTTAAAAAAAACATTGAGCAGGTAAACAAAAAACGGTGGGGGAAAGAGAGGCTGATATGTAGACGCCGCAGCTGAATCCGCCTGGTGCTGCGGTCCAGGACTTTGTGGAGTGTCCACCGTTCAGTCGGTTCGGTAAACCGTTCGCTTCCGTTGCGGGACGGAAACAGCGGCCCGACCGGCTGGACGGTGTGGTCGGCTGGACGGAGGTGTCCACCGGACAGTCGGTTCGGTATACCGTTCGTTTTTCCGTCGCGGGACGGAGACGGCGGCCCGGCCGGCTGGTCGGTGTGACTCACACTGTGGGTGCGTGGTCGTGGTCGCCGTCGTCGTCGTCGCCGTCATCAACAACGGTCATAAGGCAATACCGTAGAATACGAGTATGTGGCAGCTTTTTGCAGAACATCTTGCCAGTCAGATAATGCATCCCGAACCTTGTACATCTTCTTGAGCTAATGAATCTTGTTCCGGATTCTTGGAATTCAATATCACCCATTCCACGAAAAAGTGTCACAGATTTTCCGTCTGAAAAGCAGCCCGTTTTGGGTCAAAATTTTGGAATTTTTGGGAAATTTTTTTTGGGATGGAAAGAGCTATCCCTGGCGATTCTGGGCAAGCAATCAGCTCGCGTGGCGACCAAAATCTGGCGTGCAGATGGACAAAAGGTCGGTTTTGGGGCTGTTTCAAAAACCCAAAAAAACGATTTCCGGCGGGAATCGAACCACCGACCCTCAAACCCCTGTGTGGGTGTGGTAACCTCTGGACCACGGGCTAAAAAAACGGCGGAAATTTTTTTTGTTCACTACCGAGTGAGAATTTTTGGACTCATTTTGAGTTCTTCGCAAACCGGGCGAAATAAGCTCTGAGAGAGCAGAAATACCGTCCTGGAACACTGGAAACGAGTAAATGACGATCTCGCACTTTCCGATAAGAATTCCAACTGAGCAGGGGCTAAAAGCGAATTTTGGCCCGAGGTTTGGCAACATAGCCTAACGGTTACCGCACCCTCCTGGGCCCCTGTAGGCCGTGGTTCGATTCCCCCGGTCCGATTTTTTTTTTTTTTTTTTCCCGACGACAACTCGTGTCAGACTAGCCTACCCGAAGGCAGTTGATTTCTTTAGGCAAGGTTTCTCTGCCGGCGGAAGTTGTTTGGGTTAGCGTTTTTTTTTTTTTTTTTTTTGCGATTTTTCGGTGTGAAAAGCAGCCGTCTGGAAATTATTTTCGAGGTCTTTTTGGGAAATCTTTTGGTTTTCGAGTAGTTCTGGGATGCGCGATTATGGGCAAGCTGCCAGCTAGCCCAGCGATCAAAATCTGACCCCCTCCTGGATGCAGAGAGAAAAAAAACCGATCTCCAGGACCCCATTTTTTCGGGTGCCGTCCTCCATTTCCGGGGGGGGGGTCGGTCAAAATTTTTATCCGACCAAATATTCGGAAAGCCCTGATTCAAACGTGTCCTCAAAATCTCGAAACCGACCATTTTCGGACCTGCAGATGGAAATTTTCGGCAGAAATCCGAAAAAAGCCGAAATCTGTGACACTTTTTCGTGGAATGGGTGATATCATAACAAAATACACAGAGGCATTCCCGCGTGAAGGTTCCATCACAGAAGTTCCTGAGGTCCGACATTTTCTCGGTGCGCGACAAGTACAAAATTGCGCCGAGAAAAGGTCCCCACTCGGAATCGATCTGTGGACCCACGCCGTGAGTAAGCCCGCCCCCGCCACTGGGCCACCAGGCCCGGGAAAAAAAAAAAGTCGGTTTTTCTTTTCGTTGCGTCGGGGAGCCAGCATGCCGACGCTCCTTCAGAGCTTGCTGGCCGACGAGCCAGGTTCGTGGCGGATGGACGGGGAAAGCTACTTCTGCATTCCCTGCCAGAGCGCCGTTGACAACACCTTGGTGGTGTTCAAGACCGCCTACGACCTCGCCCAGAAGTACGGGTCCCTCGCCGACGACGCCGCCACCGACCCCGAACTCCGGGCGAAGAAGCTCCTGATGGCCCGCTTCGGGAACAGGCACCTGGGGGCCGTCGAGGTCTCTTCGCAGATGGCCTTCGCGGCGATCCTCGACCACCCCAGCGAGTATTGCTCGCACGACTTCGCTGGGGTGTCCGTCTGGGCCGGGGTCAGGTACCTCTGCGGGGCCGCAGCGGCGATTCCGAAGGAGAAGGCCAAGCCCGAAGAAAAGGGCGCCGCCGCCGAAGACTCCGATGACGACACGGACGACGACGACGGCGTCGGCGAAGATCCCGAGGTCGAGGCCGCAGCTTGCGTCGACGACGACAAGGACAGCGACGACGGCGACAACGACGACGACGACAAAGACAGCCTCAACACATTTGAGGGGTCGGACTACGGAGGAGAAGCCATGGACGTGGACGCGGAGGCTGCGAGGGCAACGAACCCCGTGGACCTGCCCGATGGGAAGGCGCCGGTCAGCGTCGACCCGGTGGAGGCGTACGCCCACCGTGGACTCGACTTGGAGTCTCTCTGCCTGTATGAGTACATCATGCTCTTCAAGGCAGAGAAGAAGAAGGTGTCCCCTGCCGAGGAACTGGGTGCTCCTCCTCCTCCTCCTCTTCCTTCCCACACGGTCCGGAGGAAGGCGAACCTTCGGGTTGACTTCGTCCCGTCGTTCCGCCTCGCGGCCACGCACGTCCAAGTGCTGCGCAGCAAGTTGTGCGTGCCGATGCTGTTCGGAGCGCGCTGCCCGAAGCCGCCTTTGACGAGCGATCCGCATCGTCAGCGGAAGGCCGTAAAGCACGCCCAGTACATGGCGACGCTTTTTCGGCCCTGGACGTTCGGAGACGCGGGCAACGCCAACGCCGGCTTTGCGACGCCCGAGGCCTGGATCGCGCACTACCAGAGCATGACTGGTGTGTGCAAGAAGTGGGCGGACAACGTCGCCACGATCCTGCGCAGCAACAGCGAGATGCGCCTCGCTGTGTCGCGGTGGCGGTTCAGCCATGCCCGGAAGAAGGGGGCCAAGGGCGAACTGCCGCCCCTCCCTGAACGTCCGGATGAGGATCTCGACGAGTTGCACGAGAAGTACGGCTCGGACGTCGAGGACGTTTTGCTCCTGCGGGAGCAGATCGCCAAGGAGGATCCTGCGACCCTGGGTTCCTGGAGTCCGTGGGGTCGTTGGTGTTTCCTGCTTCTGCTGCTGCGGCTACTGCTGCTGCTGCTGCTGCTTCTGCTTCTGCCCCCGCCCCGAAGCCGCAGCTGCCCCTCGCCGATTGGGCGGAGAGCAAGGCGAGTCTGGTGGAGCTGCAAACGCTCAATGGGGAGGAGGACGAGGAAGAACTCCTCTACGAGGCTATGAACCCGAACCCGTTCCAGCCTCCCTCCCCTGAGCCGATTCAAGGCATCCCGGAGCCTCCGCCGGGGCTCGACGAGTCGCAGCAGGCCGCGTTCCGCGCGATCGTTCGGGCTGTCCTGGTGGCATACCCGGAGGACCAGCCCGCAGACGCGCCGTCGCCGAAGCTGGTCATCCTGCACGGGGGGCCCGGGTGCGGCAAGTCCTTCTTGATGAAGTCCGCCCGCGCCGCCATGGCTCTCCGTGAGCACGGGAAGACGATCGCGGGTGCCACGACGGGCATCGCCGCGGTCAACATCGACGGCGAAACGGTCTCGCGTCTCTGCCTCCTCTACAAGCCGGAGCTGGTGGAGAGCGACGTCGCCGCGTTGAAGAAGCTCTTCACGGGCGTGCACGGCCTGTTCATCGACGAGATGTCGATGCTCAGAGCATCGGAGCTGTCGTTGGTGGAGCGGCGCCTGCGCTTGGCGACGGGCTTGCAGCTCCCCTTCGGCGGAATTGCCGTCATCCTCGTCGGCGACTTCTTCCAGCTGCCTCCCGTCAAGGGCGTGCGGCTGTTCGCACGGGCGGCGGGTGGCAAGCCGCACGAAGACCGCAACATCGGCGACTTCGCGCTGTTCGAGCTGGGGCAGCAGCACCGCGTCGACTCCGGGGCACCCGGCGCGCAGGCTCACATCGACCGCATCAACAGGATGCGGGATCCGAGCACGTGCGAGCAGGCCATCAGGGAGTTGACGGGCAGTGCACGCCGCCTGAACCCGGGCGACTCCTGGCCGGAAGACACGTCGCTCCTCGTCGCGAGCAATGCCGAAGCCGCGACTGCGACGAAGTTCCTCGCCCAGAAGTTCGCCCTCGAGAAGGGGTTCCCGGTGGCCTGCTTCTCTGTTTTGAAGGACCGGAAGAAGAAGCCCGGAAGGGACGAGGAACTGTTTTTCTTCGTCCCGGGGGCCCCGGGTGTCGTCACCGGGAACATCTCGGTTGCGAAGAAGGTGGCGAACGGGACACGCTGCCACATGGTGGCCCTCTCGTACGAGTGTTCCCGCGACGAGGAGCCGGCGAAGTCCGCGTTCGAGAACGCGCGCCCGGGCCAGCTGGTGATGGTCCCTCCGCCGAAGTACATCATCGTCGATGTCAACGGCAAGCAGGTTCCCGTCGAGCGGAGTCGGGGGAGCGAAGAGCCGGTGAAGAAGAGGGGTAAGCCGCTCAGGTCGGCCTTGCACAATTACAAGGTCCTTCCTGGGTGGGCCTTCACCTTTTGGCGTTGCCAGGGGCTCACGCTGAGGAACGTCGTCATCGACCTCCATCGGCGCCCCCCCGCCCTCGGCAAGATCACGTTCGAGGCGTTTTACGTCGCGGTCTCCCGGGTCAGGTCGCCGGAGAACCTGTACCTCCTGCCGGAGAGGGAGGAAGGGGCGTTCGACTGGGTGGCGAAGAAGACGCCGCCGCTGGACCTCATCGCGTGGCTCCGGTCTCGATGTCCCGGCCGGTATCCGGATGTCCCGCAGCAGAAGAAGGCGGCACCGAAGCGGTCTTCGGCTCCCGCCAGGAAGAAGCCGGCGGCGAAGCTCTCGGCCGCGGCGAAGCGCGCCGCCTCCGACCAGCCCGCCGGGCCACCTCCGGCGAAGAAGCCCGCGGCGAAGCTCTCGGCGAAGCGCGCCGGCGGCCACCACCAGCCCGCCGGACAAAAGAGAGCGAAGCCTGCTGAAGGACCTGCTGCTGCTGCTGCTGATGCGTCGTCGAATCCGGCTGCTTCTTCCTCTTCTTCGGCGCGGCCACCTCCGGCCGCGAAGAAGCCCGCGGCGAAGCACCCGGCGGCGGCGAAGCGCGCCGCCTCCTCCTGCCAGCCCGGGCAAAAGAAGGCGAAGTTTGCTGAGCAGCCTCCTGCTGCTGCGTCGAATCCGGCTGCCGCCACGTCTTCTTCGGCGGCGAGACGCCCTGCCCCAGAGTCCGTCATCAAGAGCTTACTGCGTTCTCTCGGGCTGACGTGGGTTCCGATCGCGGGGGACGGTGCGTGCTTCTTCTCCTCAGTTGCACTCGCCGTGGGCTCCGACGTCGTCACCGTCCGCCACCGGGTCGTGGAGTACTTCCGTGGCCACCGGGAGCTCTTCAGGCATCTCAGGGATCCCGACAGAGGCACTCCCGAGGGGTGGATCGCCAACATGTCGACCCCCTTCGCATGGGCCGACGATGTGGCGATCTGCGCCGCCGCCGACCTGTACAACAGGGACATGTTCCTGTTCACCGTCGGCCACGATGGCGATCGGGTTCTGCTCCCGATTGAAAGAACGAACGCGGGGACGCCGGCGGCCGGCCCCCCCATCCTGCTGCTCCACACAGCAGGGTTGCACTTCGACCTGCTGCTCGGGGACTTCAACCAGGATGCCGCGCTCTTCTGGATCTCCGCGCCCCTGTACCCCGAGAACAACGTCGCCGTTCGGGGGCCGGAGCCGCAAGTGCAACTGGCACCTGCCCCAGAGCCGCTCCCAACGAGAGCCCCAGCCCCGGAGCCGCTCCCGAAGAAAGCCCCAGCCCCGGAGCCGCTCCCGAAGAAAGCCCCAACGCCGGAGCCGCAGGTTCAACCGGTACCTGCCCCGGAGACGCTCCCAAAGAAGGCCCCAGCCCCGGAGCCGCTCCCAACGAGAGCCCCAGCCCCGGAGCCGAAGAAAGCCCCAACGCCGGAGCCGCAACCGGTTCAACCGGTACCTCCCCCGGGGACGCTCCCAAAGAAAACCCCAGCTCCGGAGCCGCTCCCACCAACGAGAGCCCCGGCACCGCCGGAGCCACAGGTTAAATCGCCACCTGCCCCGCTCCCAACGAAAGCCCCAGCACCGGAGCCACAGGTTCAGTCGACACCTGCCCCACTCCCAGAGAAAGCCCCAGCCACGGAGCCACAACAGGCGCAACAACCAGCACCTGCCCCGAAGGCACTCCCAAAGAAGGCCCCCCCAGCACCGCAGATGCAACCACCACCTGTCCCAGAGAACAAGAAGGAGACGGGACCAAAGAAAAAGGGAAAGAAGGCACTCCCGACCACGGACTCCCGCTGTCCGATGCCGTGCAACGGGTGCTTCGTGCCCCGTACCACCGGCAAGTGGACTTGCGACCGGGAAGGTTGCCAGTTCCACGAGGACATCCTCGACATGCCTGGCAGAAAATACCGCAACGCGGTTAAGCCGGGTCAACAGGCGTGGCACTGCGTCACCTGCGACAAAGATTTCTGCATGAAGTCTTGTGCTCCTTCCCCCTCCCTGCCCCCCACCCCAGCCCCCGCAACTGTTTCCCCTCCGTAGCTTTCCTTTTTCCTTCCGCCCTCTTTTTTGCTAGCTCATCTCGAACCTTCGGGTTCTGTCGGATGATGTGTCTCGAGACACAATCGGTCGTTTTTCAGCACCCTTCACTCTCTCTCTCTCTCCCACTGGCGGAAAACGCGCGTCACGGAAAACGCGCGTCACGGACCTGCAAACGTGATGAAGCACAGCTGCCAAACAACAAAACAAACTGCAAACCAAACAAACTGCAAACTGCAAAACCAAACAAACTGCAGCATCACGCTGCGGGGCCCATTCGGGTCCTTTCGGATCCATGCGGGTCGTTCGGGACCCTGTCTCGGGCCACTTTTTTTTAGTACCAACGGAATGAGCAAGAGAATTCTGTACGGGCCCCGCCCCACCCTTCGGGCCCCCTTCGGGGCCCCTCGGGTGGGGCGGGGCCCGTACAGAAACTGTAGCTTTTAAATCGTTAAGCATTGAGTTCTTTTAAGTACATGAACCACATGGATTAGCATGCACTGCCTCGATAGCCAGGTTATCAGATGACGTCGTCACCTGCCATTGCGTCGTCAAGGTCGAGCATTTGTGGCGCTAGCGGGATTTGGCTTTCTTGCGATTCCAAAGACTGAGTCGGCGAGTACGAGGGCGGGCAGGAGTGCCTGCTTTCCACTTTCGAGGGCATTGGTGTGCCCGTGGTTCCCGGTCGTTTCGGAGAGCTGCTTGCCCTCGGTACCTTCTTCTTCCTTCGATGCACCCCTGAGTCGGGTGTGGTCGCCTTCGTCTTCTTCCGCTTGCGGCCGGCGATCGGGCCTTCCTTCGGGGTGCCGAGCACCCTCTTCTTCAGCGCTGGTCGTTCGCTGGTTCCTGGCGTTGGTGGCGGCCTGTTGGTCGCCCGTCCGGTCGTCGCCGTCTCCTTTTTCGTTGCTGCGAGCGGCGCTCGCGCCGCTCGCTTTCCTACTGGCGTTTCCCGTTGTACGCCTCCCTGGGTGGGTGAGGAGGGCCTCTTCTTCTTGTTGCGTCCGGGGGTTGACTGGACGTTCGGCTTGTTGGACTGGTGGTGGCCGCGGCTGCAACATGCCGCCGGTCGCCTCTGCGTCAGCGTAGGGAGCCTTTTGCACTCTTGGCAGGTTCCTCTGCCATGCGTGCGGCAGGCATGATGCCCGCTGCGGCAACACGCCGCCGCCGTCTTGCACTCGCCGCACTTCGTCGTGCTGTGCTCTGTGCACACCGCGATCAGCTGCCCATCGTTCGCGTGGTGATGGTGCCGGCAGCACATCTCTACCGTGGGAACGTCCCTTCGGACGAGTGCTCTGCACGCCTCACACTTCCCTTTGTGATGGGTCGCGCATGTGACGAGTGCCTTCTCTATACCGACACCCGGCATATGCACGGGGTCTGGGTGCAGTTGTGGTGGGGCAGGTTTCCGTTAAGCAGCGGCTGCCGGCTTATCCCGTGACACCTTTTATATGTACGTTATTGAAAGAGTAGCGTTGGCACTCTTACAGGTTCGTTCCCTCGTAGCTCGCCGGGAACGGGCACTCCAGTGAAACTGGGTATGTTACCGTTTCAGGTTTGGATTTTGGGAGCATTGCCTCATGTGAATTCTGAGACCAATTTCTCCCACGAATGGTGAACCAGCTTTGGTGACCGCTGTTCCGCAGTGGATACATCGGTAATATTATGTTTCCCGACTTGCGGATCGTGCTCGGTCATTTGAAGGGGCGTGGACAGTCGACGAGTGGTCTGGTTGAGATGAAGAAGCTCCTCGTTCGGCTGTGGATGTGGTATGACTGGACGTGGTTGTGGTTGCGGATGCGGTTGGAGACGAGTCGGTGAGGTCGCTGCGCTGGCGCTGAGGTTCCGGTGAGGCTCGTACCTCCAGGTGGTCACCTTCGTCTCGCGCTGGGATAGAGAAGCGAGGACCAGCGCGCGGGCCGAACACTCGATATCGGGTGCTGACTCTGCGTGGCCACTGTCCTGCTGTCCACCTTCATCTCATGCCGGATGGAATGAACAATCACTCGGCCTGAGCTAGGCATGGTTTTGCTTCGCGCAGTGCAGCGGAGAGGAAAGGAAGGGGGAAGAAAGAATGGCTTGGTCGAGACCTTTTTAATTCCTTCTTTATTTTTCCTCTGTTCTTATTCCTTCCTTTCGTCGAAGGAGGGAGGTGCTTACCGGGACCCCAGTCAGGTAGGGGTACAGTACCCTTTCAAGCCGCCCATCCCCCTTTTTCTTTGCAGGCTTTCTTATCTTCTCCGCTGCAACAACTAACGAAAAAAAAGGAAAAGCGAAAAATAAAAAATAAACTGCTATTGACACGAAGGGTGAGGAAGTTGTGAACAAGATGCTGTTTGTTTGCCTAGTTCACGAAGAAGGTCGAGTCCGGCCTCAGAAGCTGGAGTTGAAGCAGATTTTTGTCGCACCCGAAGAAAGACAGGCGCTTCGTTTTGTTTAGAGTGGCAATGTTTGGTAAGGAATACTGGTCAACCACCAAGCTCACCTGCAATACATTGAAAGGCAACCCGCAAGATTGCTAATACTGAAAAGCGGGTGCTACCAACCATAAGATCGCGCAAATATACCCGTACCGCGGGTGGGACACTCAATTTTACCTTCAGTTTTAGCTCCAGCTTCTGAGGCCGGACTCCACTGTGTGTTCAGGCCATCAGATCAGACACGGGTTCCGCGGGAACTTGAGTAGTCGGGCAGCGAACTAAACATGAAACTCACCACACAAGAGCAGGGTCAGTTCTGCTCGTGCGCGCACACACAAATTCTGGCTTGCTGCTTGCCCTCGGCCAGCTTCGGGCTTCAGGCTCCAGGCTTCACGACATGGACACCGGTGCCAGCTTGTCCGTTGTAACGGCACGCGAGAGCGGCTGCCAGAACTCTTTTTTGTTGTATTGCCGAACTAAACATGAAACTCGCCACACAAGAGCCGGGTAGTTCCGCTCGTGCGCACACACTAATTCTGGCTTGCTGCTTACCCTAGGCATCAGGACATGGTCGTGCGTACCGAGAACCCGTGCCAGCTTGTCCGTTGCGACGAAAGATCAGCTGGCGCTGCTTGCGACGGTCAGCTGCGGTGGGCGGAAGAGCTCGTCGTTGATCTTGGACTGCATGTATGTGTTCAAGAGCGCGCAGAGTTCGTCGTTCTGCTGTCGGATGGCGTCGGTTTTGTCGATCAGCTTCGCGCGGTCCTGCAGTACTTCTCCAGCCCGTCTTCCAGCGCATCCCAGACGCGGTAGTGGCCGTCCGGGATGACGTGCGAGAGACGCTGCCAGAACTATTCGTTGTTATGTTGCGCGAACTAAACATGAAGCTCGCCACACAAGAGCAGGGTAAGTTCCGCTCGTGCGCACATACAAATTCTGCCTGAGCATCAGTGACATGGTCGTGCGTACCGAGAACCCGTGCCAGCTTTTCCGTTGCGACGGAAGACCAGCTGACGCTGCTTGCGACGGTCAGCTGAGGTGGAAGAGCTCGTCGTTGATCTTGGACTGCATGTACGTGTTCAAGAGCGCGCGGAGTTCGTCGTTCTGCTGCTGGATGGCGTCGGTTTCGTCGATCAGCTTCGCGCAGTCCTGCAGCTGCTACAGGTACTTCTCCAGCCCGTCTTCCAGCGCGCCCCAGACGCGGTAGTGCCCGTCCGGGATGACGTGCAAGAGACGCTGCCAGAACTCCTTTTTGTTGTATTGCGCGAACTACCACTAAACATGAAACTCGCCCCACAAGAGCAGGGTAAGTTCCGCTCGTGCGCACACACATTCTGGCTTGCTGGGTGCCTTAGGCATCAGGACATAGGCACTGTAGCTCAGGACATGGGCACTGTAGCTCAGGACATGGGCACTGTAGCTCAGGACATGGGCACTGTAGCTCAGGACATGGGCACTGTAGCTGTAGCCGACCGAGAACCCGTGCCAGCTTGTCCGTTCTGACGGAAGATCAGCTGGCGCTGCTTGCGACGGTCAGCTGCGGTGGGTGGAAGAGCTCGTCGTTGATCTTGGACTGCATGTATGTGTTCAAGAGCGCGCGGAGCTCGTCGTTCTGCTGCCGGATGGCGTCGGTTTCGTCGATCAGCTTCGCGCGGTCCTGCAGCTGCTTCAGGTACTTCTCCAGCCCGTCTTCCAGCGCGCCCCAGACGCGGTAGTGGCCGTCCGGGATGACGTGCGAGAGCCGCTGCCAGAACTCTTTTTCGTCCCGCTGCCGCTTGCGCTTTGCCCGCTCGAGGAACGTCGACTGCTGGCTCTTCTTCGAAGACGCCGCCGTCGCGCACGCGTTCTGCTGCTCGACGAACGCGGACAGGGCCCTGATGCAGTCCTGCTGGGACACGAGCACAGGCTCCCCGTCGTCGCCTGCAGGCACCGTGAAGTGTGTCATCATCTTCAAGATGTCGTTTCTGTTCTTGACGCCGAGGGTCGTCCATATGGCTTCGAGCTGCAAGGCGTCGAGCTGCTGTTGGTCGGTGTCCGGCTCGGTTTCTTCGAGCATTTGGATCGTCTTCGTGACGCGCGACTCGACCAGGAAGCCGCACTCCTCTCGCAGCATCTCGAACACCTTCAGCGCGCCTTCCGAGAGCTCCTGGTCGTTCGGCTCCTCCTGGTCCTCAACCGCAGCTTCCTCCGGCTGTTCGAGCTCATCATCCTGCCAGAATTTCATCTCCGGCGGCTTCCATTCAACGCCCAGTTGTTGTTCGAAGAGCACTCGGTCGGCGTGGAGGCAGTGGTTCACGAGCTGCATGGCTTCCGCCTCGTTCATGCTCCAGACCTGCTTGTACTTCTCCATGTCGGCGCGCTCGAAGTACTGGAACTTGAGCTGCAGGTCTTTGTACTGCTCCGTGATCCGCCGGTACGACTCGGTGAGGACGTTGTTCTCCTGCCTGAAGCGCTTGTCGGTGTCGGAGTACTTCGTGATCAGCCCGGACAGCACGTCCTGCAGCCGCGCGAGCTTCCGCTTGTGGGTCGCGATCGCCTTGTCGTTCTCCTTGACCCGCTCCGACAGCACTTGCAGGTTGTAGTTCAGCTTCTCGGCGTTCAGCTGGTACAGGGCACGCATCTCCTCCAGCTGCTGCTCGAGGCCTGTGTGCGGAAGCGGTTGGTTTCTAGAGGGTGTGAACTAGAGCCAAGAAGAAAGAGGCAGCTGGTGTACAGGGCACGCATCTCCTCCAGCTGCTGCTCGAGGGTGAGACTCTTTCCACCCCCGGCCGAGGGTTTTACCCCCGGGTTAAAAAGAGATTTCCCGGGGGTAGAAAGAGATTTCGCCGGGTGTGGAAAGAGATTTTCCGGGGGTGGAAAGAGATTCTGGGGTGGAAAGAGATTTTCCGGGGGTGGAAAGAGATTCTGGGGTGGAAAGAGATTTTCCGGGGGTGGAAACCTCGGCCGGGGGTGGAAAGAGTATCACCTGCTCGAGGCCTGTGAGCGGAAGCGGTTGGTTTTAGAGGGTGTGAACTAGACAAGAAGAAAGAGGCAGCTGGTACACAGGGCACGCATTTGTTGGTGCCCGGTTGATCGTTTTCCCCTTGTATTTACCCTGTGTATATTCAGGTAACGAATTCTGATCAACCACCAAAACACGCTGCCTACGTCTTTTTAGCCTGCACAATACATTGAAGGGCAACCCGCAAGATTGTTAGTACTAAAAAGTGTCCCCGTGGGCACCTCGACGTGAGAATGTATACCAAACACACCCACGCGCACATTGGACCTTGACGCCATAAGCATAATCCCACACCCACGCACACATACACACGCACATACCTTGGATTTCAGTCTGCAGCTGGCACTTGAGCTTGTTGTAGTATTCACCGTACGTCTCGTGGATCTCGTGCAGCCGCTGCTGCCACTCTTCGACTTTTTCCTGCCGCTTGCGCATGTTTTGGTCCTCGACGTTGCGCCGGCGGTCCGTCATCGTGTCGATCTCGCCTTGCTGCGACTCCAACAGCTCCTTCCGCTCGTTGAGAAACGCGGCTTCGATGGCTTCGAGCTCGTCGGAGTAGAGGTTGACCACGTCTTTGGTCCGCTTGTGCATCGTCGCGATGAGCTGGTCGATGGCCGAAGCTTGGCTCTTCAGCGCCCGGACGTACTCCTCGTCCTTGTTCTTCAGCTCCTCCTTGAGGTCGGAGATCAGCCGGTCCTTCGATTCGATAATTTTGCCGCACGCTTCTTTTTGCTTGTTGATGGCCTCGAGGAGGTCCTGGGGCACGGTTTTCTGGAACAGGCTGTTCCACTTCATCAGCACGGAGGAGTCGCGCCTGCCAGAGGCGGCGGCCTCGTCGGCTTTGTTTTGCAGGCGTTCGCGCAGCCGGTGCTCTTCCTGCGAGCGGCGCGTGCTCTCGTGCTGGTCGGCCTGCACGCGGAACAGGGTCACTTCCTCCTCGGACCGCGTTTTGAGGGCTTCGATGTTCTTCCGGCTGCGCCGGATCTGCTCTTCGCCGGCGCCGACCTTCGGCTCGCCCTCCCGCACGACGCCTCCCTCTTCGGACCCGGCCTTCTTCGCGGCCAGCGTCGCGTCGAGCTTCGCCCGCCGCTGCTCGATGCGCTGCTTCGCACTCAGCGTCGACGCATCCGCGCTGTTCGGACGCTCCATCTTCTTTTTCTCTATCTATTTCTACTCCGCGGAGGGGAGAAAGACGGGGGTCTTGCGGGTGATCGCTTCTCTATCCCCTCTCCTTCTCTCCGCAGTGGGCCGCGGTCAAAGCTGCCTTTCGGCGTACTTTTTCTTTTTGTGTGTCTTTTTTCCGCCTTTTCAGGGGGTTGTTTTGTGTTTGCGTGGAAGACGAGTCGCATGCGATGAAGCTTGCTGCATGGCACACGCCTTTATAGCTCCGGCTTCTGAGGCTGGACTTCACTGTGTCCCCTTCTTTAAAGGGTTAAAGTTCGCTTCAGATTCCAGGGTTTGGAGTGGTTACTTAGCTCACCGGCTTCTGAAGCTGGACTTCACTGTGTCCCCTTCTTTAAAGGGTTAAAGTTCGCTTCAGATTCCAGGGTTTGGAGTGGTTACTTAGCTCACCGGCTTCTGAGGCTGGACTTCACTGTGTCCCCTTCTTTAAAGGGTTAAAGTTCGCTTCAGATTCCAGGGTTTGGAGTGGTTACTTAGCTCACCAGCTTCTGAGGCTTTGTTTTGCAGGCGTTCGCGCAGCCGGTGCTCTTCCTGCGAGCGGCGCGTGCTCTCGTGCTGGTCGGCCTGCATGCGGAACAGGGTCACTTCCTCCTCGGACCGCGTTTTGAGGGCTTCGATGTTCTTCCGGCTGCGCCGGATCTGCTCTTCGCCGGCACCGACCTTCGGCTCGCCCTCCCGCACGACGCCTCCCTCTTCGGACCCGGCCTTCTTCGCGGCCAGCGTCGCGTCGAGCTTCGCCCGCCGCTGCTCGATGCGCTGCTTCGCACTCAGCGTCGACGCATCCGCGCTGTTCGGACGCTCCATCTTCTTCTTCTCTCTATCTATCTCTACTCCGCGGAGGGGAGAAAGACGAGGGTCTTGCGGATAATCGCTTCTCTATCCCCTCTCCTTCTCTCCGCAGTGGGCCGCGGTCAAAGCTGCCTTTCGGCGTCCTTTTCTTATCTTTTTGCTTGTCTTTCCCCCGCATTTTTCGAGATTGGCTTCGGTCTGTGGGGGAGCCGAGATGCACACGAAGAAGCAGATGACACACGCCTTTGATCTCTAGCTCCAGCTTCTGAGGCTGGGTCCTTCCAACAGTGAAAGTTCAAAAAAGTTTTGTTTTTTTGTTCCCCTGTTTTCGGTCTTGAGCCGCACGCCAGCAAAAGCTTGCAGAATTACAGTCTCACTGCGGGAATGCTGCTGCGCAGTCGTCAAGCCACCCAAGAACCAGGGGGTTGGGGGGGGGGTGTCGTTGGACGGGAAGAAACCCCCTCCCTTCCCCCTGTGACCTTGTCCAGACAACATTATTTCCATAAGTCCCCTGGACGGATTTTCATCTTGCCCGTCAGCGAACACAAGGCGCAGGCAGACCAGTAAGCAGAATTCCTGTTGACGGGACAGCATGTACTGCATTCACCATGAAGATATGCCTACACGCACGCACGCGGCGCTGTGGTCGGCGCAGGCTGGAACAGTACTGCGTAAGCAGCAAACGGAATGGAAGCTCGGGATTTCTTGTGTCTTTCAGGCGACAAGCTGGCCAGGCAACCGAACCTGTGTTCAACGCCAAGACTACTTTGAGGAAGGAAGAACTCGCAGCGGCTTGGGGAGGAGGAGGGATATGTGGCCGAACGTTGGTCGTCGGCACGAAGGCAAGCAAGCTAGTGGGAGCGGGCGGAGGGCGGGCGGGGTACGCTTTTCACGAGTCCGCTGAACGGCTGAGAGTGGCAGTGACCGGCAAACCGCCACCACCACTGCGGGCAGTGGGCTGGCCGGTGCTGAGGGATCTCCGGGGCTGGGAATGGATATAGCGACAAAATAGTAGGAAAGTGTCCCCTGTTGTTCCAGTAGATCCATTCCCAGCCCCGGCAGCCCCGCGAGGCCCAGGATCTCCGGGGCTGGGAATGGATCTACCGACAAAATAGTAGGAGAGTGTCCCCTGTAGTTCCAGTAGATCCATTCCCAGCCCCGGAGAGCCTCGGCCCCGCAGGGCTGCCGGGCTAGGAATAGGTCTACCGGGAAAACAGTAGAAAGCGTCCCCTGTTGTTCCAGAAGATCCATTCCCCAGCCCCGGCAGCCCCGCGAGGCCCAGGATCTCCGGGGCTGGGAATGGATCTACCGACAAAATAGCAGGAAAGTGCCCCCTGCTGTTCCAGTAGATCCACCGAGAAAAACAGTAGAAAGCGTCCCCTGTTGTTCCGGTAGATCCATTCCACAGCCACAGCACCGGAACGGACGGTCGCAGTGGAACCCTGGTGCACGGGGGCCGCTGCGACACCCGCCTTTTAGCACCAGCTTTTGACTTTGGACACGGCTGCGGTGGAGCGGGGGCCCGGCTCGTTTTGTGATTGATTTCATTTCAGGCGTGGTTGACCATCATAAAAGCCAGGTCATCCTTCCTGATAGAGCAAGACCGCGCTGACTTGGCCAGGGTCCGCGTGATCGCTCATCAGAAAGCCCACAAGGGGGCGCCGCTGCACCTTGACAACAGCACTGAAAGTCGTCGGTTCGGTAATAGTCCCATGGTGCTCTAACGGTCCCTCCAGAGCAGGCAGGAGGAGTCCCAGTTCACCACATAAAAGTGTGAGCAGGCGCTACGCACCAGAAGGTGACGTGCGGAACTGGAGGCGGAAGGGCAAGTCAGGGGCCTGCTGCGGGAAACACCGCCGAGCTTAACTGAGGACACACATCGCGGTCATACGACGAGTGCAACGCGTTAGTACTCTTTCACCTGTTGATATCATCTGTTGATATCATCTGTTGATATCATCTGTTGATATCAAAGCAAACATCGCATGACGGCAACAAAACGTGTTCGGTCATCCGTCGCGATTGCGATCAAAGCAAGTAGCGGAGATAGGTGGCAGAATTCGCTTGCAGTAACCTCAGTTGCCGCACATTTGGTTTTAGCGTTCATTGTGTTTTAAAGGTTCGTTGTGCAAAAGATTGAGCACCAAGCGAATCACATGCACCAAAGCAAGACAGGGCATGCGCCTAGCGGAATCTCGCCTTGAATTCTGCCTAGAACTCTAAATTTAGAGTATTTGTCATGAGATGGCAGACAAATGTGCATGTCGGGTGTGTACTTACGTACCATCTGGTGGAAGAGTCCCCTTTCTCCCCCGAGTTCTTGCGTTTCTTTCGCCGGCGAAAAATGATACACACGCACGAAGTGATCATATGTGGGATACTTCCCAATTTTTTCTTCTGAATACGCACCTGCGAGGCGGCCGCTGCAAATTCCAAAAGGAGGACACATGCCCCACGAAACACCGATACATCTGGGTTCAGTGCGGGATGTAAGCGTTCGACAAAAAAGATCCTTCTCCCCTGTAGCCAGTGTCGAAATGAGTGGCGGCGCGTCCGAGTATTTTACATAAGCGCCAGCTTGGAAGGAAATTCTCGATAGCTGCCAGACAAAGAACCGAAGGGATCCCAAGTGCTGTAACTACCGAACCACGTGTTGAACGGACGTGAGGTCAATGCGGGTCTACCCCAACACGACAACCACACAAACACAACAGGCCAAAAGTCCTGAGTGAGAAAACAACACACGGTGGTGTTAGCGAAGAACAAATCAGATTGTGTTCGTCTTGTATTTTCCCCTTACCTCTATATTTCCTCCCTTCCATTCAGAGTCAAAGCAGCTACGTCGAGTATTTCCTCCCTTCCTGTAACTCCGCACGAAACATAGATAAACCTGGGTCAAAAAAAGACCTGTATTGTAGTTGTATTGAGTGAGCAAACTGTCCCCGGACTGAGTCCTGTCAACATGACCCGGCAACGAATGCGAGAATTGACTAGCCATCATGCGGGCCCATGGGCTATGGGACCCAGGACTAGCGATTGTGAAGAAGACGCCTGGCGGCGCCGGACGACGTGAAGGAGCTCCGTCTGTTCAGCATAGACTCGGACACTTAGCGACAACGCGGCCCATGTGATATGGTACCCAGCATCCTGCTACGATGAGCATAGCGACTGCGAAGAAGACCGCCGGACGACTTGAAGGAGCTCCGTCTGTTCAGCATAGACTCGGACACTTAGCGACAACGCGGCCCATGTGATATGGTACCCAGCATCCTGCTACGATGAGCATGGCGACTGCGAAGAAGACGACTGACGGCGCCGGACGACTTGAAGGAGCTCCGTCTGTTCAGCATAGACTCGGACACTTAGCGACAACGCGGCCCATGTGATATGGTACCCAGCATCCTGCTACGATGAGCATGGCGACTGCGAAGAAGACGACTGACGGCGCCGGACGACTTGAAGGAGCTCCGTCTGTTCAGCATAGACTCGGACACTTAGCGACAACGCGGCCCATGTGATATGGTACCCAGCATCCTGCTACGATGAGCATGGCGACTGCGAAGAAGACGACTGACGGCGCCGGACGACTTGAAGGAGCTCCGTCTGTTCAGCATAGACTCGGACACTTAGCGACAACGCGGCCCATGTGATATGGTACCCAGCATCCTGCTACGATGAGCATAGCGACGGCGAAGAAGACGACTGACGGCGCCGGACGACTTGAAGGAGCTCCGTCTGTTCAGCATAGACTCGGACACTTAGCGACAACGCGGCCCATGTGATATGGTACCCAGCATCCTGCTACGATGAGCATGGCGACTGCGAAGAAGACGACTGACGGCGCCGGACGACTTGAAGGAGCTGCGTCTGCTCAGCCTCCTCGAGCCGATCGGCGAGGGCCCCGTGGCCGAGGTTGCGGGCGATGACCGCCGCTGTCTTGCCCCGGCTGCACACGCCGCGGGCATCCGCGCCGTGCGCCAGCAGCATCGCCACCAGCTGCCCGCTGCCCGCCGCCGCAGCGTACATCAGCGCGCTCTTCGAGAGGTAGTCGGTCGGGTGCGGACTCGCGCCGGCGCCGAGGAGCTTTCTCGCCATCTCGACCGACCCTTGCATGCACACCAGCATCAGCGGCGTTTGCAGGTGCGTCCCCTGCGCGTCGACGTCCGCTCCGCTGCCTGCGGGGTTTTGCGATTCATTCGTTAATTGTCTTCAATACTTCACACATTTTTCTGTGGTGTGATTTAAACCCTGTCCACAAACCCGGCAATACTCGAATTTGATCACGCCAGATTCATTCGTTACTTGTCTTCAATAATTCACACATTTTTCTGTGGTGTGATTTAAACCCTGTCCACAAACCCGGCAATACTCGAATTTGATCACGCCAGATTCATTCGTTACTTGTCTTCAATAATTCACACATTTTCTGTGGTGTGATTTAAACCCTGTCCACAAACCCGGCAATACTCGAATTTGATCACGCCAGATTCATTCGTTCCTTGTCTTCAATAATTCACACATTTTCTGTGGTGTGATTTAAACCCTGTCCACAAACCCGGCAATACTCGAATTTGATCACGCCAGATTCATTCGTTCCTTGTCTTCAATAATTCACACATTTTTCTGTGGTGTGATTTAAACCCTGTCCACAAACCCGGCAATACTCGAATTTGATCACGCCAGATTCATTCGTTCCTTGTCTTCAATACTTCACACATTTTTCTGTGGTGTGATTTAAACCCTGTCCACAAACCCGGCAATACTCGAATTTGATCACGCCAAATTCATTCGTTACTTGTCTTCAATAATTCACACATTTTCTGTGGTGTGATTTAAACCCTGTCCACAAACCCGGCAATACTCGAATTTGATCACGCCAGATTCATTCGTTACTTGTCTTCAATAATTCACACATTTTCTGTGGTGTGATTTAAACCCTGTCCACAAACCCGGCAATACTCGAATTTGATCACGCCAGATTCATTCGTTACTTGTCTTCAATAATTCACACATTTTCTGTGGTGTGATTTAAACCCTGTCCACAAACCCGGCAATACTCGAATTTGATCACGCCAGATTCATTCGTTACTTGTCTTCAATAATTCACACATTTTCTGTGGTGTGATTTAAACCCTGTCCACAAACCCGGCAATACTCGAATTTGATCACGCCAGATTCATTCGTTCCTTATTTCCAACGAGTTACACATTTCTGAAATAGCCGTGTGGGACTGTAGTGACCGCGCCGCTGCCTGCGTTTTTGCAATTCTGGTGTGATCCTGACGATCCCGTGGGACGTACAGATGGGTGTCTTTTAACGGCTAAAATAGGAAGCTGGGCTGGACTTAACTCATGCTTGAGCCAGGATGCCCAGTCTGCTGCCTTTCCGCTGGGCTCTTGGCAGCAGACCCGCTCGCATACACTTTTCATAACGGTGGCGTTGCGCGCTGCGAAGTCCTCCATCATTTGCCAGAGTGTCACGTTGCGTCGCCCCGTCGATGTTCGCCAGGTCAGGTTGTTTTCTAGACCAGCGTGCGTCGCGCCTGGCCCTCTCGTACCGGCGCAGCGAGCTGGAGCAAGCCGAGGAAGAGACGAACTTCTGCGAAAGCATTCGACAAGGAATAACAAGGGATCGATTCTCTCGACTCTTTTTAGTACTAACAATCTTGTGGGTTGCCCTTCAATGTATTGTGCAGGCTAAAAAGACGTAGGCAGCGTGTTTTGGTGGTTGATCAGAATTCCTTACCTGAATACACACAGGGTAAATACAAGTGGGAAAACGATCAACCGGCACGCACAAACAAAGAAATAATCTTAGAAATGGTTGAGCTGCTCAAGTCGAAAGACAACTGCGTCAAGCTGAGTGCCTTCCCGTCTCTTAACCCGAGAAGGAATAATCAAAACGAAGTTCTTAGCGGTTCTCTTTTGAGTTTCGTCTAAGGCCTCGTTGCGCGGGATCAATAGGGACTGCCGGGGTCGTACGTACTCCTACTTCAGAGGTGAAATTCTTAGATCGTAAGAAGACGAACTTCTGCGAAAGCATTCGACAAGAACGTCTTCATTAATCAAGAACGAGAGCGTGGGGATCCAAGATGATCAGATACCGTCGTAGTCCACTGCTGTAAACGATGCCGTCTCAGGATCGAGGGAAGTCATTTTGGCTCCGGCACGACGCGGCGGAGGCGAAGCACGCGGCGGCGGAGAAGGAGAGGCGGAAAGCGGAGGGCACCACAAATAAGGTTGGAAAGCAAGGAAGGACACGCATACTCAGCAAAGCGTCGACAACCTCCCACCTACCAGCCACGGCGCTGTCCATGAGGGCAGTGAAGCCGAACACGTCGCAGCCGTTGAGGTCGGCGCCCATGCGCGAGAGGTGCGGGATGCAGTCGTGCCTGTTCTGCATGGACACCGTGACCACCGACGGCCAGCCCAGCTTCGAAGAAGCGTCGACGTCAAGGCCGGCCTGCAGCACCAGAGCCGCGGTGTCAAGCTCGCCCTTCAGAACTGCGGTGCAGAAGGACTCGACGCTGATCTCGACGTCCATCTGCTTCAGACTTTCCCGCGCTTGCGCTTCGCGCGTCAGCGCCACGTCCATCGTGCAGCCGGATGTGACGCCTGTTGGGGTGGTTGATGATTGCTTGGGGGTACTACATTCATGCAACTGGATGTGACGCCTGTTGGGGTGGTTGCTGGTTACTTAAGGGTTCTGCAATCGAATGCTGTACACCATGCAACCGGATGTGACGTCTGTTGGGGTGGTAGATGTTACTTCGGGGGCTCTGCAACCGTATGCTGCTTACTGGTTTGCCTTCATTCCTGGCTGGAATAGCTTGTTCTCTCACACACATGGTGGCTGCCTCATCGTACGTGAGAAAGCTAAGTCACATGTGACTTTGACTTCTCTTTTCTTTTAATTTTTTTTTTTTACATAAGCGCCAGCTTGAAAGGAAATGCTCGACGATGCTGCCCGACAAAGAACAGAAGGGATCCCAAGTGCTGTAACTACCGAACCACGTGTTGAACGGACGTGAGGTCATGCGGATCTACCCCTACGATGTGTAAGCGAAGAACAAATCAGATTGTGTTTGTATTGTATTTGCCCCTTACCTCTATATTTCCCCCCTTCCATTCGGAGTCGAAGCAGCTACGTCGAGTATTTTGACAGTCGCTCCGTCTCCTTGTTCCTTCCCCACCCCGTTTCTTCCGCTTTTTTTCCCCCCTTCTTTTTTTCCGTTCATTGTTTTTTGGCGTTTATATTTTTGCTTCTTCCTCTCTTTTCTTTGCAAGTAGTGAGGCTCGCAGCAGCATTCTCCTAGCACGCTGGAGTGAGTGGCCGACGGAAGAGCCCGGCAAACAACGGGAAGTTTGGCCCCCGTGGCTTAAATCCTGAGTGAGAAAACAACACACGGTGGTGTAAGCGAAGAACTGTGAAAACGGGTTTTTGCCTAGAGGCTTTTCGTGTTATTTTGCAAATGCTTTGAGCTATCTTCGTGAACAAAACAGATTGTGTTTGTATTGTATTTGCCCCTTACCTCTATATTTCCCCCCTTCCATTCGGAGTCGAAGCAGCTACGTCGAGTATTTTTCCGTTCATTGTTTTTTGGCGTTTTTATTTTTGCTTCTTCCTCTCTTTTCTTTTCTAGTAGTGAGGCTCGCAGCAGCATTCTCCTTGCACGCTGGAGTGAGTGGCCGACGGAAGAGCCCCGGCAAACAACGGGAAGTTTGGCCCCCGTGGCTTAAATCCTGAGTGAGAAAACAACACACGGTGGTGTAAGCGAAGAACAAATCAGATTGTGTTTGTATTGTATTTGCCCCTTACCTCTATATTTCCCCCCTTCCATTCGGAGTCGAAGCAGCTACGTCGAGTATTTTTCCGTTCATTGTTTTTTGGCGTTTTTATTTTTGCTTCTTCCTCTCTTTTCTTTTCTAGTAGTGAGGCTCGCAGCAGCATTCTCCTTGCACGCTGGAGTGAGTGGCCGACGGAAGAGCCCCGGCAAACAACGGGAAGTTTGGCCCCCGTGGCTTAAATCCTGAGTGAGAAAACAACACACGGTGGTGTAAGCGAAGAACAAATCAGATTGTGTTTGTATTGTATTTGCCCCTTACCTCTATATTTCCCCCCTTCCATTCGGAGTCGAAGCAGCTACGTCGAGTATTTTTCCGTCCATTGTTTTTTGGCGTTTTTATTTTTGCTTCTTCCTCTCTTTTCTTTTCTAGTAGTGAGGCTCGCAGCAGCATTCTCCTAGCACGCTGGTGTGAGTGGCCGACGGAAAAGCCCCGGCAAACAACGGGAA
The DNA here is from genome assembly GCA_030068145.1 of Diplonema papillatum. NCBI lineage: Eukaryota > Euglenozoa > Diplonemea > Diplonemida > Diplonemidae > Diplonema > Diplonema papillatum. The sequence continues at coordinate 26,774 of JAPJBO010000902.1, forward strand.
GTTTGGCCCCCGTGGCGACTTTCGGCCGTGTGCAGAAGCCAAACTGGAAACACTCGAGGGGGGCTGTCGTATGCTTTATGTCGACAAAGGCTAGAAGCAGTACGACTGCAAAGTGTTGTCTTCTCTAAGGAAGGGGTGCTCATGCGTTTTGTTTGTGCGCTGCCGGTTAGTCGTTTCCACCCATGTATTTACCCTGTGCCATTTTCAAGTTCGGAATTCTGATCAACCACCAAAACACGCCGCCGTACCAAACGAAGGTCAAGCGCACACCTGTTTCGGCCAGCTCCGCTTCAGCGTCCGTGAATTCTTCATCGTCGATCCAGAGGGAAAGATCCTCAGCTTCGTGCCCGGTGACTTGCGCTGCTTGGTCCAGCAGGTGGCCTACAGTGTCCGATGCGGAAACAAGGAAACAGGAGACTGCGCATGGGGACCGGACGTATACTTGCATGCACGACGATTGGTCGACGCGGCGGCTGTTTGGGACCCGTTCGTCGAAACAGGTTTGCGGCACTACTGCTTTGCGGGGTGGGTGTGGACGGTTCGGGTGCCTTGCCTTGCCGTCTCAGCGGGATCCCTTTTGAACTGATGTCTTGTTCTTGTGTGGTCTTAGCAGGATCCCTTTGAACTGATATCTTGTGTACCCCGTGAGTTTCTGCTGCTCACAATCTCCGGTGCAAGCTAAAGCAGGACCGACTCTTCCCCTCCTTCTTTTCGTGAGGAAGAGAAGAGAAGCGATACAGCAGCCAGTCGGCTCGGGTTTTCTGGGGCGGTTCGAAATCGGCGGAAGTCACTTGAGTGAATATGTGTGTGTGTTTGTATGTGGGTGTTTCTTCTTTCTTCTGCCACGCGTTGTTTGTGGATTTGAAGGTCGGTATTTTAAAGTCTCCGGTTGACCGTAGAGGCTTGAGTATGGCGGGGGGGTTGAGAAAAGTAAGAGGGTGCAGCTCGTTTCGGGTGATGTGTCACTCCGTTGTGAAACCTTGTGAAGTCCCCTAACGCGCTTAGAGGGTGTTTGGGACTTGGGTAGGGTGTGGTCGTTCTGCTTGTCTTTTTGCAGATCGGACGGTCCCGTTTGGGCGCACAGATTGGTGTTTTTTTTAAGCGGTGTGCATATGACTCCGGTCGACAGTAAAGGCGGACTTCATGGTAGGCGAACTACTCAAAACCCTAACCGGACGGTCCCGTTTGGGCGCACAGATTGGTGTTTTTTTTAAGCGGTGTGCATATGACTCCGGTCGACAGTAAAGGCGGACTTCATGGTAGGCAAACTACTCAGAACCCTAACCGGACGGTCCCGTTTGGGCGCACAGATTGGTGTTTTTTTTAAGCGGTGTGCATATGACTCCGGTCGACAGTAAAGGCGGACTTCATGGTAGGCGAACTACTCAAAATCCTAACCCACACGCACCCGCGTGGCGGCAATAGACAAAAGTAAGCCGCCCCATCCCATCCCGATATACCGTGACCGTTTGGGTTGGTTGAGGTTAGAATGTAGAACATCTGTAGCGATGGCCTGCAATAGCCACTGGATGACTACCTCTTCCGATCGTACCGTGTCGCGCTTCTGGCGTTTGCACTCATTCGAATCATCGTCTTCGCGCGGTCGCTTTGCGACTCTTCCCTTCCTTGCCAGTTTGCATGCTTCTGCGGCCTTTGCCTTCGCTTTCACGGGCGGCGCTGGGCACTTCTTCCGTTGGGGGGTCGTCGTAGCTCGTCTTCGCTTTACCGGTGCTGATACCTTCCTTGCTGGTGACGGCGTAATTGGCGGCGGCACCCGCCCGTCCGCGTTCCGGGGTGGAGCTTCGGATAGTTTGGATTAGAATGCAAATAATCTATGGCGATAATCTGCATCGCCAGCGTCACGGTTATCTCTTCGCAGGCTGGCATGCTTTTGCGTCCTCAGCTCGTCTTGATCGTCGCGCTCAGGCGCGGAGACGCGCTGAGACACTCCAGCACTCCTCGTGAATCAGCGGTTCTAGCTGAGACACTCCAGCACTGCTGTTCCATGCGCCTTTCTCGTGATCAGAGACACTCCAGCACTGCTGTTCCACGCGCCTTCCCTCCTCGTGAATCAGCGGTTCTAACTGAGACACTCCAGCACGGCTGTTCCACGCGCCGTTCTCCTCCTCGTGAATCAGCGGTTCTAACTGAGACACTCCAGCACGGCTGTTCCACGCGCCGTTCTCCTCCTCGTGAATCAGCGGTTCTAGCTGAGACACCCCAGTACTGCTGTTCCACGCGCCTTTCTCGTGATCAGAGACACTCCAGCACTGCTGTTCCACGCGCCTTCCCCTCCTCGTGAATCAGCGGTTCTAGCTGAGACACTCCAGCACTGCTGTTCCACGCGCCTTTCTCGTGATCAGAGACACTCCAGCGCTGCTGTTCCACGCGCCTTTCTCGTGAATCAGCGTTTCTAGCTCAGGCACCACGACGTACGAAGGGAAAAAGGGCCAAGGGTTGAAGATGACCGGCGGCTAGTAATGAACAAGACTCCGGGTGAGCTACAATGACGCCATGGGGGGGGGCGGGGGGGGGTGGGTAGGATGGGGAGAAAGGCAACCTTCGGAGAGCAGAGGGCAGCCATGATGATCTTGTTGGCCGCAAAACACTAGGTCAGGACTCAAGGCACCCGACACCCCATGGAGAACTCCTGATCCTGTTGACCGCAAAACACTAGGTCAGGACTCAAGGCACCCGACACCCCACGGAGAACTCCTATCTATCGTGACGGACTGTGCGAAGCATGGCACTCCTGGATCGTGGAGTAATTGGCCCGGCAGAGCCGATCAGCAAGCCTCTCGATCTATGAAAGGTAGACACACGGTCTGTTGGGTTAACATCCTGCTGACGGGCCTTCATGTGACAGGAAGCATAGCAGGTTCCAGGGAAGTAGACTCCTTGGTCCGTGTTTCAAGACGGGTAGTAGAAGATCGCTGTGTCTGACATGACGTTTAACCACGTCAGGCCACCGGGTGCAAGGACGTTGTCTGAAGACGCCGACACTTACCCTTCGCTGACGATGCCGCGGGTCACCGCCTCAACTCATTCCTCGCGTATTACACTATGTCGGTGCACGTGGTACCGCCCGGGCTGGCGAAGATCCCGCCGCTGTTGAAGAAGGCCGAACGGCCGCGGGAGAAGCCGCCAGCGCACCCGTCGACCCCCCGGGGCCGCGCGCAGACGTGCCTGTCGCCGGCGTCGGGCAACCTGGCCGCTGTGATGAAGCGTTTCGCTTCATCACAGCGGTACCGGTAGACACAGGTTAACACCCTGCTAGCGGGCCTTCATGTGACCGAAAGCACAGCGGAGCACCACCAGGAATAGCGAGGGCCAAGGGAAGTCGCGAATTACACTCCATCAGTGCACGTGGTGAACAAGCCGCGGGCAAGAGCTGGCGGAATCTGACGACAACACCCCCGGAAACCTTGAGAACCGAGCTACAAAAAGACAGGAACTTCATTTTTGCCTGTGAGCACCGGTTGAGAAATTTCCCGCTTGCCTTTCCCCTGGTTCTTGTTCCCCCAAACAGTAGTAGTAGTTTGAGCTTAGTGTGTTTGTAGTATGTGTCGTCTGCCGAAGCGGCCGGAGACAACAGGCGCAGGGGGCAGGTCTTGCTTTACTATTCTCTTCTTCAAGGAGACCCGCCCCTGGGATTCCCGACTGTCCAATCACGGTCGAGAAAGGTTTGCGATATTGTGATAGGGTGGTTGATCAGGCCCTCACGAAGCCTTATACACAACACGGCTACAACACGAGGATGCAGCCCTGCTTAGGTGTGCACTCAGCCTTCAGGCCATTGGCTGCTTAGCACCCCCCGACCGGTCGATTTGCCACTGTTGTGGCCCTCTATTCGCCGAGCGGTGCTGTCAGCATTTTTTCCGCGTCGCATCAAGTACATGATGCTGGCGGTTGGGGGATCGGCGACCGCGACTCAATTAAGGTGCGGTCAACAGTGTCGCCACATGAAGGCCCCCCCATGACACTTGTTCCCCCAAACAAACAAAAAAGAACGAAGAGGCAAATGAATAAATAAACAGGGACAAAAAAAAAAGCAGAAGAAGATGAATAAAAAAAGGAAGAGAACGGCGTGTTGTGTTGTCGCCGTTTCTCCCTGTTGATATATCGGTTTCGGCCATTTACACACGGCACTCTTACTGAACGGAGGGTCCCCAATGACGCGAGATCACGCAATGGGAGGTGGGTGGGAGGAAGACGCTGGGGATCATTTGCGCGCACTAGCCGGCGTGTCTTTACTCTGTTTTTTGGTACTAACAATCTTGCGGGTTGCCCTTCCATGCATTGTGCGGGCTAAAAGACGCAGGCAGCGTGTTTTGGTGGTTGATCAGAATTCCTCACCTGAAAATGACACATGGTGAATACAAGCGGGAAAACGATCAAACGGCACGCACGAACAAAACGAAGCGCCTGCATTTTTTTGACATGGTCGCAGCTCACTGCACGGCCCACTGACCTTTGCAGTGGAGAGCTATAGAGGGAATCTCCGGCGCGTCTTGACCCTGCTTTTTCGACATTCGCACGACCCACTGAGAGCTGCAGAGAGAATCTCCATTTCAGAAAGAACGCATTGTTTGTGCGGTCTCTCCCCTGTGTTTTTTTAGTACTAACAATTCTTGCGGGTTGCCCTTCAATGTATTGTGCATGCTAAAAAGACGTAGGCGTAGCGTGTTTTGGTGGTTGATCAGACTTCCTTACCTGTAATATACACAGGGTAAAATACAAGTGGGGAAAACGATCACCGGCGCGCACAAACAAAACGAAGCGCCTGTCTTTTTTGCCCTGCTACGGTGAAAGAGAGCTCCTCGGAAAGCACCTCTTTTTCACGTTCTGTTCATCGCAACAACCCCTGGACCAGCACATTCTACAACGGAAAGTGAGAACATTTCTCACCTATCCGTCGTATCGTCTCAAGCCTAGCTGGCCCACAGCTCTTCTAGGCAGACATATCTAAGGGTTGTTCACAGGAAAGTGGGCTGGTTTAGACCGTCGCGTTAGAGCCAAGTTTACCCTACTGATGGCCCCTGCAACAGCCCATGTAGATACAAGCGAGAGGAACATTTCTCACCTATCCGTCGTATCATCTCAAGCCTCGCCTGGCCACGGCTCTTTCTGACCTACAGAAATGTCTACCGGTTGTTAACAGGGAACGTAGGCTGGGTTTAGGCCGTCGTGAGACAGGTTGGTCCTACCCTACTGATGGCTCCCGCCGCAGTCCACGTAGACACAAGCCCGGGGTTCGTCTGACATAACCCGTAGACCCAAGCCTCGCCTGGCCACGGCTCTTCCTAACTTAAACGAATGCTTGCTAACAGGGAACGTGAGCTGGGTTCACCGCCGCGAAGCAGGTTGCACACGTGTTGCGCTGAAGCGGGGCCATATCGTGACATTCGTACGTCGGTACCTACCGATATTTCGGGCGGTCCTTCTCGTAACGAACCCCAATACCTGAGTGGGAGTACTACGTATGTACATGCAGTACTGCTAGGTGGTAGAGCACTAGCAGAGGAGGTGGTAGATACCTACGCACCGCTCTGCAGAGCATCAACAGCATGTCCATCCCTGCTGTGTAGTGCTACTGCATGCTGGTGATACCACTCCAGCCGCAGGCGCACGGAAGTTTTTGGCGACGAGCGAGCGAATGTCCGTTGCAAAGGCAAGCCAGGCCGATCGATGAAAATTCTCCCCTTCCAACACTTGTTGCGCGTTCGGTAATGCCGTCTCCTTCCGAGCCTTGCAACACCGCTAAAAGTTCCGCGGCATCGGAGGCTTGCAGGATGTTCTCGAGACTCGAGACGAGTGGGACTTGCCTTCTGATACAGGCTGCGGAAGCTTGACCGCCTTCAGTTCATGTGTCACTGAATCAGTGCACACTGAATTGAATTGTTCCAGCCACGGTCTTGCAACGACGTTGATGCTGTTCTCAGTCCAGAATCTGTGCAGTCTGAATTGAATTCTCTCAGCCGCGGCCTTGCATGCAACGGCGTTGATACTGTCCTCATTCAACCACTCGATCTAGCTTTTTAGACTCTGTCCTGCGTGACCGTCTTTTGTGGCGTAGAAAAGGAGGCACAGGGAACCTCTGGAAGGCCAGAAAACTGGGCACGTGTCCTTCCCTTCCCCCATCATGTCCAGTGCCGGCCGCTGCCGACACACAACAGCTGCAACTGCTCACGTGTTCGCGCGGAACGAGTCGAAGTTCTTCTTCGTCACGGCATACTCTTACGCGGCTGCCGTGCGACGATCCGGCCCGGAACAGTCGGGTACGCGGCTAAGCGAAGCTCGTCGTAGCAATGCGTCCAAAGCTCGCAGCGGGGTTCTGGTGCTCAAGCGTGCACAGGAACGCATGGGTTGTGCATTCACGCCGAGAACCAAAACGAGGACTCGCAAGCCGAAGCCCGTTCGGCGCTGGAAACGGATGAGCTGCATTGGATTCTATCCAATCAGACGACCCGAGCTTATTTTGCGAACGCCAGATCTTGGCAGACGGGAGCGTTGCGGACCGTGGAAACTACACGCCGCACGTATTCAAGGGTCCCGACACCGCTCCACAGAAGGAGCAGGAGCGACCGGAGGAGGTCGACGTGCAGGGGGCGGGGTTGTACCTCGACGAGAGCGGCTGGCGGACCGAACACCCGCCGCCTACTGCGAAGCCACGCCCTTGTCGACGAGTCCCTGCGCGTTGGTGAAGTGCTGGGGGGGTAAAAGCGAGGTGGTAAAATACGGTGTTTTTAGAGGTAAACGTTTTTAGAGTGAAAGTTCGCTTGAAACTCCGGGGTTTTAAAGTCTCCGGGTGACCTTTGTCGTTAAGGGCAGATATTCTGTGTGCTCTGAGTGTCGTAAGAGTGGTGGTTACACGAGGTAAGAGGATCGGTGGGTACCTTGGTCGTTGGTCATTGGTGGTTTCGGCCATTGTCCACATACCTTACCTACGGTAGGCCCTCCTCAGTATGGTGCCGCAGTAGGTGACTGTCTGTCTTCTTGGTACCGTCTGACCGTCTCTTTTCGTGTATTTGTGGTGCTGCTTATGGTTTGCGCAGGTTGAATATCCGTAACTATATCGTATTGCAATACGGGTGGGGTGCTACAATTAACGTAGCAAAGGTGTCGCGAATAGAAGTAAATAAAGAAAGAATTTTTTTTTTTTTAAATACAGGGAGGTTAGTCTGTTCGTTGCTCGCCACAGAAAAGGCTCTCTGGGCACACTAGGTACCCGTGGAGTATATGTAAGCGTAACCTGTTTAACCTTTTTAGGGTGCACGCCCTTTTCTCGGGATAAGCGACGGGGTAATAACCTTTGTACACGTGATAGTTCTCGTCGGAATTGTATTAATCTTCTGAGATCTTCGACAATAAAAAACTCCGCAATTTGCTATTTCCCTTCACTGTGTTTGCGACGCAGCGGTCGAAGCGCTCGAAGCGTTTGAATGGTCGGAGAAAAATAGCAAGAGGTAAGTTCTTGGGATCCTGTGTAGGGCGCAAGGTGAGCGCCGGGGCCCGTGGATTCACACAGGCCGCCTTGCTCCAGGGAGGGGCACGGGCTGCCTAAATTTTCACGAACTGTCCAGTTTCAGATCCGCTTTGGAGGACGCGCCATATAGCACGCAGCGACGACGGGTACGCATTTTTGCGTGGCGCCTTCTTCCGTGTGCAATCACGCGGAAGGAAACATCAGACCTGCGGGTCTGATGTTACATCCAGGGGGTTGGTTGGAAGTAAAAAAAGAATGCCCGGGAAGAGGAAACACGATCCGTCTCCAAGCGCATCTGAAGAGTCCGCTTCAGAAGACTCGTCAGGAGATTCGGTTCTTCCTGAGAAGTCCAGAGCCCGTCACACGGCTGTGTGGAAAGAGTTCGTCGAGCACATCTGCACAAACGCTGGGTACCCAAGGAAGCCGAAACGCAACGGGAAGTTTCCTGAGCCGACCGAGAAGCAGTCCACCGAGTTCTTCAAGTACCTGCAGAATGAGCGCTCCTTCAAGCCGTCTACTTTGTGGTCGTACTACAGCATGCAGGTGCTAAACACACTTCTGAGTTTGGCACCTGCTTGAAGGAGCGCTACCCGAAGCTGATGGCAAGGCTGAAGGTCAAGAGTCGCAACTACTCGACGAAGAAGGCCAAGGCGTTCACAACCGAAGAGATCAAGACGTTTCTTTGTGGCACACAGACAGGGGCAGAATCAGCGCAATTCCGTGCCATCGTCGCCGTAGCGTTTCTCGGCGGTCTAAGATGCGCAGAAGTCCGGAACCTCCACATCGAGGATGTCGTGCACCAAACAGACGGCGGCTACAGGGTGTCGTACAAAGGCGTAAAGCGCTCTGCTGAAGAGGCGCAGAAGCAGTTCCTTGTCCCTGATGGTTACTTCGCAAGCGCGGTAAGACAGCATGTGGCCAACCTGGCTGAGACTGGCTTAACCAGTGGTCCTCTCGCCCGAAGAACGAAGGCAAACAACACGGGGCTCCTCGACGCCCCGATGGGAAGAAACACTCTGTACCAAACTCCGAAGTACGCTGCACGCACACTGAAACTGGACGAAAAGGAGTACACTGGCCATACGCCGCGACGCAGCAGCGCGCGGGCAGCAGCAGATGCTGGCGCGAACACCTTTGAGTTGCACAGGCACTACGGGTGGAAAAGCGAGAGCACCGCTCGTGGCTCGGGGTTGCAAACCCCCCCCCTCAGGCCTCCCTCGGGACTAAAACCGACACCTAGACAAAATAAACGGAAATTATCTTGCCGAATAAATGCTTTCTATTTTCCGGTAATAAATAGCTATTTTCGCCAGGAATTCCATCTACGCACAGCTCTACACCAAGCCACTTGCCGACCCTCCTAACACCTTGCAAAAAGATCGGTCGAGAGAAATTTTTTTGACGTCTTTTTGTGAACCCGTGAAAGTTTTTAGCCAACCAGTCTCGTTTTGTTGGCTAAGCGGAAAACCACCGACTAATATTCTCCTCCTTGGTGTGCGTCTCATGCTGCAATTAGCCCCAGTCTCAGTGCCGCTGCGTAAAAGGGTAAGTAGAAAACGAACCAACTGTTAGTGATCTTCGTGTGTTTGCCACATTTCCATCGTGGCGCCTCAGGACACGGAAAGCTAGGGGGCGGGATGGTGGGTAAGCAAGAGCGTGAGCGGTTGTGTGAGGAGCGAGAGGCCCTGTTTCACAGTATATCATTGGCCGGTAGATATTAATCTTCTAAGACTAGCGTCTTATACGACCAAAAAAAAGGACGAACCTGCAGGTACGCGATCTCGTCTTTGAGGGTCGGCAGCCTCGCAATTTTTTCCTTCTGGGCGTCGTTCTTCGGGCCATCTTCGATGAGCTGCAAGGTTTGCTTCAGCGTCTTATTCAGGTTGCGGAGGGCCTTCGCCGTGTCCGGGTACGACTTTTTCGGGAAGTCGTCGGCCTCGGCGGCCCCGTTGGCGTCCTTCGTCTTGTCTTCCTTCTGCTTCCCCTTCGGGGCCTCGCCCTTGTCGCCCTTGGCCTTGTCGTCGCGCTTGGCCTCCTTCGGGCCGTCCTTTTCCGCGGCGTCCTTCGGCTTGTCTTCCTTCTTCTTCGCGGGCTTCGGCGCTTTGACAGGCTCGGCTCCGGGGACGTCGCCGTTGTCGAGCATCATCTTCGCGCGCCTTGACACGGGTGCTGCTCCCGGCACAGGCTCCTCTCGGCGGGGGGCGGCTGCGGGTGTGTGTTGGTGTATGTTGGTTTAACATTGAGTTCTTTTGAGTACATGAACCACATGGATTAGCGTGCACTTGTATAGCAGTGTGAACTTAAAATGCAGGTACCACAGGGGGTAAGCTTGCATTGTTTAGCAGCGGCTGCCAAACATCCCGTGACACCGCGCAAGGTGGCAAAACAAAAGTTTTGTTTGTGCGCACTAGCGGAACTCACCTCTTTGGTAAGTTTTATGTAGTATGCTGCCAACTACTAATTTTTAGTACCAACAATGCATTGTTAACACAAAAAAGAAAAGGCCGCTCCTGGTCCAGGAACGTGACGGTCAACCACAGCTTGCAAAGCTTGAGTCGGAGGCAGCACAGAGCTACAACCCCGTCCGCTCTGCCCTGTGGCTGACCGTCTCGACGAGCTTGTGTTCAGCGCGAGCGCCAAGCCCCAAGGTGCGCCACGCCCTGATGCTTTAGTTTGGTCATGTAATCGGTAGCCACTTGACCCGTAGGCCCGTGGCTCTGCAGTACCGCGGAACACGTGAAGCTTGGCCCCGTGTAGCAGGCTTTCCCTGGTACCTATTCGACCAACTTATAGTAGTAGTAGTATGTGTCGTCTGCCGAAGCAGCCGGAGACAGCAGGCGCAGGGGGACAGGTCTTGCTTACTATTCTCTTCTTGGAGACCCGCCCCCGGCATCCCGACTGTCCAATCACTGTCGAGAAGTTTGCGCCTTTTGTGATGAGGTGGTTGACCAGGCCCTCACGATTGAGTCGGAGGCAGCACAGTGCTACAACCCCGTCCGCTCTGCCCTGTGGCTGATCCTTATGTTCAGCGCAAGCGCCAAGCCCCAAGGTGCGCCACGCCTTGATGCTTTAGTTCTAGAAATCGGTAGCACTTGACCCGAAGGCCCGTGCAGCAGGCTTTCCCTGGTACCTAATCTATCCAACTTACCGGAGTAGTAGTAGTATGTATCCGCGAACAAGTCAGGGAGAAGAACGGAGCAATCTTTACAAACAAACGAGTGACTGAAGGTGGCCGCTTGAGCGGCGCCAATCCGAGCGCATACAGAGGCAGTGACGCGTCGGCAGTATTTGCACTTCAGGATGGGGGGCTGCCGTCATGCCATCCAAGTTACAGAAAAAGAAAGAAAAATAAAAAAAGAAAAAGGCCGCTCCTGGTCCAGGAACGTGACGGTCAACCACACAGTTTGCAAAGCTTGAGTCGGAGGCAGCACAGTGCTACAACCCCGTCTGCTCTGCCCTGCGGCTGCCCGTCTCGACGAGCGCGAGCGCTAAGCCCCAAGGTGCGCCACGCCTTGATGCTTTAGTTTGGGAAATCGGTAGCCACTTGACCCGTAGGCCCGTGGCTCTGCAGTACCGCCGAACACGTGAAGCTTGGCTCCCGTGTAGCAGGCTTTCCCCGGTACCTAATCTCATCCAAGTTACAACAAAAAGATAAAGTGGGGGCACACACGTCTCATGGTGGGTGCTGTCGCCGCCCAGCCGGAGAAGACGGGCGTCGGCTCGGCCCGGTAGCCCACGGGCTTGCTGTCCGCCCCCCAGCCGGTGCCCGAACGCGTCGCGACTGGCCGCTTGTTCATGCGGGCCTCTCGCTCCGACTGCGGCAGCGGCGGGTTCGGCACCGCGATCTGGCCGAGCTTGATGGCCAGCCGCACCTTCATGTCCCAGTCCGCCAGCTCCGCGCGGCGCTCGCCGGCCGTGCTCGAGTCCCACAGCTCGAACAGGCCGCCCCTGATGTTGTTCGGGAGGCCGTTGTACACATACCCGTCGGGGCCCTCCAGCGACTCGTTGCGGGAGTCGAGCACCGACTTCGGCTCGATCGACGACATCCTTGCCCGGACTTCTTCTCCCTGGTCCTTTTCTTGTGTGTGTTTTCTTCTTTTTGATTTCTGCATGGCAAAAGGAGGTTTAGCGTGTGAAAAAGACACGGCAGATATATGTGCTCTCGCAATTATCATCAAGATCGTCACCGAGTGAAGCGCACAAAGCAGAGAGAGAGAGACGAGTTAGAGTGCAGGGACCATCTCTCCGGGGAGTTTCCGATCTCCTCACTTCTCTTCGCACTGCTATGGCGGGCGTAAGTCGCTCCGGAGGCGCGCTGCAGGTTGCGGCTCTGCTACAGTGAGTGGCGGCACCGGAGTTGGTGCTGCAGCGGGCGCTCTGGCCGGCGGGTGAGCTCGTCTCGCGGGGGATCGCCGCCTTGTAACGCTGCGGGCCCTCTTCTTCCTCGCGACTGCGCGGCCTACGGCGGCGGCTAAAACCTTGATGGGAAACGTCAGCTTCCATTGAGCGAAGGCTACGTCCTGAGGGTACACGGGTTTGGCGTCATTCCAGCTGTCTTTGGAGCAAACTGCTACTATGCCGTTTAACATCGCCTCTGTCCTCCGTCCAGCTGCAAAACGTGGACGGTGTGTGAATCCCGGCATTTCCGGCGCACCCAGGCAGCGTAAAGAGCATATACCCTGACGCCACTTCCCGGGGAAGGCTGAGGCCCCCGTGTCAGCAAAGCTTAGGTCGTTGATGGCTCGTGTTCGATATCCTATCTGCTACTCTTTTTCGGCAAACGTTTCCCCAGGCAGCTTGGATCGTGTAGGCCTCAAAATCCAAAACGAGTTCCACGCCGGTCGTAGGGAGAGGGGGGGTGTTGACCCAACGTAGATTCCTTAGCCAGTAGACTAGCGTCGCCGCGAAGCGCGTCCCGATCTGCTTCGTGAGGAAACAGAGCATTCTCGGACGTCATGAATGTGGCCCTTACAGGTGGAGAATCGAACCAGAGTTCCCAGCATGGCCCTTACAGGTGGAGAATCGTTGTCCGAACCAGAGTTCCCAGCATGGCCCTTACAGGTGGAGAATCGTTGTCCGAACCAGAGTTCCCAGCATGGCCCTTACAGGTGGAGAATCGTTGTCCGAACCAGAGTTCCCAGCATGGCCCTTACAGGTGGAGAATCGTTGTCCGAACCAGAGTTCCCAGCATGGCCACCCTCCCTGCTGTTTGTATTCGAGGCCGTGCGGCCCCTGTTACCTTCGCGCGAGGGTTATCACTAGCTTTGTTTCCGCCGCTTTAGTGGCGAGGTCCGGGAGATTAGGGGTTCCACCCCGTGACCTCCTGGGATAGCCTATTCTCTCACACATGGTGGCTATCTCGGGAGGCTACCCCATCATACGCTAGACCCTTGCTTTCCCCCTTTTCTGTATTCCAGTGAAACTTGCAGTAGCAGCATTCTCCTAATGCAGGAGTGAGTAGCCGACGGAGAATTCCCGGGGAAAACACGTCTGAAACCGACCCTTCGTCGCGGCGCCAATTGCTAAGGCGACAGGGAAGACACGAAGATCGAAGCGGTCGTGGGTCGGCAGAAATCACCACCATTAGCCCTTCAGCCATCACGCGTTTTCAACAGCGGCGCCAATTGCTAAGGCGACAGGGAAGACACGAAGATCGAAGCGGTCGTGGGTCGGCAGAAATCACCACCATTAGCCCTTCAGCCATCACGCGTTTTCAACAGCGGCGCCAATTGCTAAGGCGACAGGGAAGACACGAAGATCGAAGCGGTCGTGGGTCGGCAGAAATCACCACCATTAGCCCTTCAACCATCACGCGTTTTCAACAGCGGCGCCAATTGCTAAGGCGACAGGGAAGACACGAAGATTGAAGCGACGATCACGGCAGGCCGCGAACAACACGCACGATCAGAAAATGAAATGCCTGACAGCTTCCCCGCCACCGACCCGGAAACAGCCAAAACGGCCCGGACAGTCCGCACCGCGAAAGCGAGCGGGAATTGAACTTGACCTGGAAATGACCAGTTTGGCCTCGTCCTCGTCATCGTTGACTCTCCCAACGGACGAAGTCGTAAAGTAACACTAGCCCGTGAACAGTGCTCGCTTGCCTTGATGGCATCAGATCAGACACGGGTTCCGCGGGAACTTGAGTAGTCGGGCAGCGAACTAAACGTGAAACTCACCACACAAGAGCAGGGTCAGTTCTGCTCGTGCGCGCACACACAAATTCTGGCTTGCTGCTTGCTCTCGGCCAGCTTCGGGCTTCAGGCTCCAGGCTTCACGACGGCACTTGTACTCCACTCAATGCTAAGCACAATTCTGCCCAGATGTTTTGAAAACCCCCTCGAACAAAATGGAGCGCAACCTGCCTGGGTGATCTCCCGCCAAAGGTGATCCAACGAAATGGCTCGGTGCACGTTTGCTGACGCCACTCGCTCGCTACTTTGATCGCGCCACTGAAAAAAGCACAAAGGAACGCGACCATCTGAGAACAGAATCGAGGCAATACCCCCCCCAAAAAAAAAAAAAAAACGGAAGCAAGGAACGAAGCCAGAAAAAGCTGATGGATAGGGTTCCCGGAGCAAGGCGAGGAACAAAGAGGGCGGTGGCCGAGAAAGGCGCTTTCGTTTTGATTGAAGAGTGTGCGAACGGTTGACCGACTTCCCACTTGTGGCCCCCACTGTAGTAGTTGAGGGAGGTGCAAACATGGAGACTGCTACAGTAGTCCTGCACGAGACTTGGGCACGTGCCTCGTGTGGGGCAGGTGGGCCTGTGACCCGCTTTGAGAACCCTGGAGCCCGGCATGTGTGCCGTTTACGGATACATGTCGGCTTCCTACTCATGGGGACCCAAGGTAGGCACTCTCACACTTCAATACCGGACCAGCCATTTATGGGGAAGGGGGGTGTGTATTCTTACACCTGCTTCTTTTTCAGGTCAGATCCGCCTCAAAAACACACGCGCCTACGTTTTTAGCGTTTATTGTGGTTTAGAGGTTCGGTGTTTTAGGGTCTCCGGTTGACCATTGAGGCTGTGAGGCGGGTAGTATGAGGGATGTAGGCATGATTACACACTTTAACTCCGGCTAGCCAATTTGTATTGTGTTTCCGACGATCCCGTACGGGCGTACAGATTGGTGTCTTTCGACCTTTGTGCTTGTGGGGTTCAGCTTCGTGTGTGGAGCGCAGTTTTTTTCTTCTTCAGCTTTCGCAGGTACCCGGGAAAGCCTGCTACACGGGAGCCAAGCTTCACGTGTTCGGCGGTATCTGCAGAGCCACGGGCCTACAGGTCAAGTGGCTACCGATTTCCCAAACTAAAGCAACAAGGCGTGGCGCACCTTGGGGCTCGGCGCTCGTGCTAACACAAGCTCGTCGAGACGGTCAGCCACCGGGCAGAGCGGACGGGGTTGTAGCACTGTGCTGCCTCCGACTCAAGCCTTGCAAGCTGTTGTTGACCGTCACATTCCTGGACCAGGAGCGGCCTTTTTATTTTTCTTTCTTTTCTTCAGCTTTCGCAACTACAACTGCGGGCAACGTCCAAGACTGTTAGTACTCAAAAGGTCCGCGTCCCCGCGTCGTAATTGACGCGGTGGAGTGGCAGGCGGTGATGTGCACAGGCGGGTGATTTCGCGGGGAACACCGCATCTATCCACGTTGAACCACCCAATTCGAAGATATCTTTGGCTGGGGCAAGAGTTCTCTGCCCGCGTAACCAAGGTCCACTGCGGTCATTGTTTCTCCATGACAGAGAGTGAGATTCAAGCGTCTATCCGTCGTCGGAAAGTAGGTGCGGGATCAGACAAGCCCTCGTACGCCGACTTCATTTTACTAGTACGCAGGACGTTACGCCAAATTAGCGCATTCCTTTCATCAACCCCGCTCTCAACTATCTCGTTGGCGAGGGTTTGCTCGGAATACCGAATGCGAGTCCTTTTGCGGTGATGTCGTTAGCGGGTCCGACAGTTGGGTTTATCCAGTCCGTTGAGGTGATCGTGGGCTTTGCTCGGCACTCACACACGATACCACGGGCGGTTCGACCGTATTTCAACACGTTTCTGTCGACTGGATTCAGGATGCCCATCATAAGACCAAGCACTGGCTGTTAACCCACCGGAGTCGAAGGCAGCTGACGAGATAATCACTTCGAACTTCAGCCCCATCCGCCAGGTGACAAACTAGTGTCGTTTGCTGATGCAAGTATTGCACTCTAACTCTTCATCACGATCAGCAACACCAAGCGTGGCATGGATGCGTTGTTCCGGCTCTTGTTCGCGACCCTTCATAGTCGAAGGCATCAGAGTCTCCAATCCAACTGTGTGCGGGCAACGAGCTGATTCGTCGTGTGCTGGCCCTCAGTAACCAAACGTGTCTGCAATGAGTTGATCCGTCAGCGAGACCTGTTTGTTTTGGGTCGCCTATGTGGGACTTCGCGCTTGCACTGAAAAATTAGCGCGGCGCTTTCTATTTGTTTGCGCGCACCAGCAGAACTCGCCTCGATGGAGGCCATGCGCCGCCACCCAACTTTTCGAGACAGAGCTCTCAACCTGTCTGTCCTTGAGATCGTCGTGACCTAGTGAAATTTCCCCCGGTGCTGAGTCCAGGCCCCCTCTCGCAAGCTTGAAAACACACCTTCTTCGGCGTTGCCATTCGCTTCGGAGACGGCGTCGAACGCGTTTGCTGTTGGTCGGTGTTTTGTGCATTGAGAGTGTGGCTGGTTATTCCGATGTCGAAACTTGACGGTGGAGTAAGAACAAGAAGAACGCTTGAACGCTTACGCCCGCCACTAAAACCAGATTTACCTGTGTTTCGTGTGGGCTACAGCACATTTACCTCTTTTGATCTATTGCACTGGCAGTCTCCTCAAGCATTTCCTACAAAGCGGGTTCTTATACAAAAAAGAAAAAGAAAAAGGCCGCTCCTGGTGCAGAATGGCTGCAGAATGCAAAAACAAGACAGAATCACCTCCACAAGCCAATTCCGAGGCAATTCCTTAAGGAAGAACATCAGAAACCCAGACGGGCCACCAGAAATTACAAAACTCGAATCCTACCACTCAGGTGCCCATAAAATGCTCTGAAAGGGTGGGAAAAGTTGTCGGCCACAGCTTGCAAAGCTTGAGTCGGAGGCAGCACAGTGCCACAACCCCGTCCGCTCTGTCCTGCGGCTGACCGTCTCGACGAGCTTGTGTTCAGCGCGAGCGCCAAGCCCCCAAAAAACAGCACATTTACCTCCTTTGTTAATTCGCAACTGGCAGCCTCCTCAAGCATTTCCTACAAAGCATGTGCGTATACAAACAAGAGTAAGGTGCATACCGACACGGAGACAGGAGCAGATGCGGGACGGAAGGCCGGAGAAGGGAACGGCTTGAGGGGCGACGGCGTCGCTGCGGCGGCGCCCGCCGGGTGGACTCCCGGGGATGCCAGCCTGCCCTTCGGCGCGGGCGGCGGCGGCGGGGCCTTGGCCTGCTCGTCGCGCTTGCGCTTGCGCTCCTTTCGCTGCTCGAGGAGCAGCTTTTGGAGCGTGTCGCGGTCGGCGTCGCTGAGGGCGAACTTCGTTTCGGTGAGCAGGTCCTTCCGCTTCAGGATGTGCAGCTGGGGGTCGAGCATCGCGGCGTCCTTCTCGAAGCGGTCCGAGTTCGACACGTGCGTCATGTACGTGAGCCAAGCGGTGTCCAGGCTGATCGCCTTCGCTTGCGCGGGAGCCAATGGCGTGTTCTTCCGTTCTGCGTTTGTTGTGTGGGACATAAGGAAGCAAAATGTGTTGTCCCATTGGGATACTTGATATTTGTTGTCCCATTGGGATGTAAGGGAACAAAATCCGTAGTCCTGTTAGGACGTACGGGACCGAGAATTGTTGTCCATTGGGACATAAGGGAATATTCGTTGTCCCATTGGGATATTTGGAAACTCCTGACGCTCATTCCTCGGCGGGGCGGGTGCGTGTCGTGGTCGGCGTCGCTGAGGGCGAACTTCGTTTCGGTGAGCAGGTCCTTCCGCTTCAGGATGTGCAGCTGGGGGTCGAATCGCGGCGTCCTTCTCGAAGCGGTCCGAGTTCGACACGTGCGTCATGTACGTGAGCCAAGCGGTGTCCAGGCTGATCGCCTTCGCTTGCGCGGGAGCCAATGGCGTGTTCTTCCGTTCTGCGTTGGTAGCGTGGGACACAAGGTAACGAGATTTGAAGGCGTAGTCCCATTGGGATATGAGGGAACGAGATTTGTTGACCCATTGGGACAAACGCGAGCGAGGTTTGGTGATTAGGACATAAGGGAGCAATATTGGCTGTCCCCATTGGGACATAAGGGAGCAATATTTGTTGTCCCCATTGGGACATAAGGGAGCAATATTTGCTGTCCCCATTGGGACATAAGGGAGCAATATTTGCTGTCCCCATTGGGACATAAGGGAGCAATATTTGCTGTCCCCATTAGGACATAAGGGAGCAATATTTGCTGTCCCCATTGGGACATAAGGGAGCAATATTTGCTGTCCCCATTAGGACATAAGGGAGCAATATTTGCTGTCCCCATTGGGACATAAGGGAGCAATATTTGCTGTCCCCATTGGAGCAATATTTGCTGTCCCCATTGGGACATAAGGGAGCAATATTTGCTGTCCCCATTAGGACATAAGGGAGCAATATTTGCTGTCCCCATTGGGACATAAGGCGGCAATATTTGCTGTCCCCATTGGGACATAAGGGAGCAATATTTGCTGTCCCCATTGGGACATAAGGGAGCAATATTTGCTGTCCCCATTGGGACATAAGGGAGCAATATTTGCTGATCTTAAACGCAGCGAGCCTACACGTCAACGGCCATGCGCTCAACAGGCGCCCGACGGACCCCCGGCACGGCGAGCATGCACGCTGTGCGCGTGGCACGGCAGACCGCAGCAGAAGCGATCCTACACGTCAGCCGTCAGGCCAACTCATCTCAGCCAGGAGAGCTTCATGCCGTGCACGCGGCAGGGCGGATCTCAGCCACAGGGAGCCTGCACGTCAGTGACCAGACCAGATGGATCTCAACCAGGCGAACTTCACGCCGTGCGAGCGAGCCTACACGTCAACGACGATGCGCTCGACAGGCGCATGACGGATCCCAGCCAAGCGAGCATGCACGCTGTTGACCGCAGCAGAAGCGAGTCCACACGTCAGTGCTCAGGCCAGGCAGATTTCAGCAAGGCTAGCTTCGCCGTGCACGGCACGGCGGATCTCAGCAGAAACGTGTCTAGACGTCAGGGATCAGGCTGGACGGATCTCAACCAGGCGCTTCACGCCGTGCACGGGCATCGCGGATCTCAGCCAAAGCGAGCCTGCACGTCAGTGACCAGGCCAGATGGATCTCAACCAGGCGAGTTTCACGCCGTGCACGGGGCACGGCGGATCTTAAACGCAGCGAGCCTACACGTCAACGACCATGCGCTCGACAGGCGCCCAACGGACCCCCGGCACGGCGAGCATGCACGCTGTGCGCGTGGTACGGCAGAAGCGAGCCTACACGTCAGTTCTCAGGCCAGACGGATTTCAGCAAGGCGAGCTTCGCCGCGCACGCGGCACGGCGGCTCGCGTGTCTAGACGTCGGTGATCAGGCTAGACGGATCACAACCAGGCGCTTCACGCCGTCTACGGGCATCGCGGATCTCAGCCAAAAACGAGCTTACACGTCAGCCGTTAGGCCAGACTGATCTCGGCCAGGAGAGCTTCATGCCGTGCACGCGGCACAGCGGATCTCAGCCTGCACGTCAGTGATCAGGCCAGACGGATCTCAACCAAGAGAGCTTCATGCTGTGCACGCGGCACGGCGGATCTCACCCCAAGCGAGCGTACACGTCAGTGATCAGGCCAGACGGATCTCAACCAGGCCAGCTTCACGCCGTGCACGCTGCACGGAGGATCTCAAACCAAAGCGAGCCTACACGTCGGTGATCAGGGTAGACGGATCTCAACCAGGCGAGCTTCACGTCGTGCACGCGGCACGGCGGATCTCAACCACAGGGAGCCTACACGTCAGTGATCAGGCCGGACGGATCTCAACCAGGCGAGCTTCACGCCGTGCACGCTGCACGGCGGATCTCAACCAAAGCGAGCCTACACGTCGGTGATCAGGGTAGACGGATCTCAACCAGGCGAGCTTCACGCCGTGCACGCGGCACGGCGGATCTCAACCAAAGCGAGCCTACACGTCGGTGATCAGGGTAGACGGATCTCAACCAGGCGAGCTTCACGCCATGCACGCGGCACGGCGGATCTCAACCGAAGCGAGCCTGGCCGTCCTCGGCCTGGCGCTCGTCAGGCGCCAGACGGATCTCCGCACGGCACTTCGAATACTAGGCGGGATGAATCTCAGCTGGATCCAGCCGATCGACCGTCTCTCGGCGCGCGACGGCCCCCCTCAGGTGGACCGCGGCTCGCATCTCAGGCATCAGCCTGGCATGCCCCCACGCATGCTCTGCTACTCGGTATTCAGTCCCGGCGAGCAGTGGCAGGGCGCTCTCCAGCCAAGCAAGTAGACCAGAAACAAATGACTGATCCGGTTTGGTGGAGATCCGCGCTCCTGCCGGGGCTTTGCTCGGAATTAGCTGAATTAAACACCTATTCTTTTGGGACGTCTCTTTCGCTTTCAGTAGGCGTTCCGCATCCACACCCAGCGATTTGCACGCCAACACTAACGGACCTATCCGTCGCAGCATGCGGTGGCCGTGGAGTCGGAGTGGGTCGGGATGCGTCGCGCCTTGCCCCAATTGGAAACTCGATTTGTTTTGCAAAAAATTTACACCGGGGGGAAAACTTAGTTTAACCACATACGGACGGAGGGGGGGGTGGGCTAATTTGGGAAACAGGGACTTTTTTGGGTAAGCCTCAGGTCATACTCAGAGGGGGGGAGATGGGTCAGAAATAGGAACCGAGGGGCCCATATTTCTGCCCGACGAAGGTCGCATTTGAAAGACCTGTGCCATAACGTTCCAATAAAACAAACGACGGCCACTTTCGATGAGTATTTGGCTTGTACATGCTCACAGGAATAACCTTGTATTAAACGACGGATATATGCGTCGTTCGTCCGTATGTGGTTAATGTTTAGGCAGGACACTGCCTCTCATGCATGTTTGATGCTAGCATCAAGCAGTCTTCTTCGAAGAGAGTGTAAAACAGAAAAGGGGGGGGTGTGTGATACGATTGACACAGAACCTGAAAGCATCAGACTCTATAAAATAAATCAGCACCAGAAGCCAAATGAAAAGGCCCACACCTTCGCTTCCCCGCTTTTCCTTCTTGACAGGGTTCAGGCCGACGAACCAGTTGTAGACGACGACGGGTTTGCCGGCGCCCGGCTCGTCCTTCCGCGGCTGGTCCACTTCGAAGGCGCGGGGCAGCATATGCACGACGAGGTCGTCGATGAGCTCAAGCTGCACTAGGAACCGCCGGATGCGGGACTCGAGGAACCCGGCCCACTTCTTGCCTTGGTCGACGTCGGTCGCGCCGGCCGTGATGTGCAGGTACGTGGGGTATAATGTGAAGAAGTCGGTCTGCGCCCACAGGGCCGCCCAGTCCATGTGCACGACACCATCCACCGCTTTTTCCGCGGCCGCGGTGAACAGCGCGTCAGCCCGGTGGAGCTCCTTGCAGAGGACCTTGAGCGTGGTCTTCGTGCAGTTGTAGCACGAGTTCATGTACGGGTAGCACGGCGTGATCACCGGGAAGATGTCGTAGCTGTTCTTGCTGTTGAGCCGGCGGTTCCACACGGGGAATCCGTACCCTTTGTCGTGGTCTAACGTCTTCGTCAGGTAGATAGGGTTGTTCTTCACCCCACGCGACGGGTCGGCATCCGGCTTCCACCAGCTCTTGTAGAACTTGAAGAACCGCTGGAAAACGCCGCCCGGAGACATGTTCGGGTACAGCTGGCAGACGCGTGCCACCAGAATCGCGTACGCCACACCGCCCGGGTACCCGTATATGTTGCCATAGACCCCGCGCGCGTTCGCCCACTTCTTCACGCCGCGGAGCACCGACCGGAAGGTGTGCACGTTCGGAACGCACTGCAGCATCGTCGTCGCGACCCGGGTCCCGTTCAGGGAACGCTGCGTCTGGTCGTCGACGCCCTTCAAAACCTCGTCCTCCGTGATCTCCAGGTTGTTCGGGATGCTCGGCACGTCCAGGCAGGCGATCAGCAAGTCGAGCTGCGCAAGGTTGCACGTGCGTTTAGAGTGCAAGTCGGACGGGGGGGAGTGAATGCGTTTTGCCAGAGCTCGGAACAGGACTTCTGCCCGATGAAGGACGCATTACAAAGATTTCTGTCAGATCTTTCCAATGAAGCAGACGGCGACCACTTTCGATCGTTCTTTGGCCTCTCACCCGCGAACTTGATACCCGCGAACTTTCTTGAACTAACTACCACTACAGCAGTAGTTCGCCCGGAAGTGGTTAATGTTTAGGCAGAGAAAGGTTTAGGCAGAGCACTGCCTCGCATGCATGTTTGATGCCAGCATCAAGTCTTAGCGTTTATTGTGGTTTAGAGGTTCGGTGTTTTAGGGTCTCCGGTTGACCATTGAGGCTGTGAGGCAGGGTAGTAGGTTTGCTTATACACTTTAACTACGGCTAGCCATGTTTGTAAGTGTTGCGACCGACACCAAGAAGAAATTCGCTTTGAATTTAGTCTTGGGCCCCGCATGTTGAGCAGGGGTTGCCATGCAGCTCGTATCGGTCTGTAATATGCGTTCTTACTTCCTTTGGGTTGAGGAGGACGTGCGGTGGGGAGGGTCGGGTAGTAGAAAGAGAAGGATTGACAACACGTCTTCTTCGAGGAAGATGCTCGACAGCTCCCGAAGTGGGGTATGCAACCTTGAGGGACTCGTTCTTCGTCTCAGGGCTCGCTTTTGAACGCAGACCAATCCAAAGGAGCTCACCGGTGGGTCCTTTGATGGGAACTTTCAGTCCTGTTCCGGTGCTGTTCCTTCCTTAACCACATACGGACGTACTACGCCAGATGGCGTAGAAAATTCAAGTTAATTCGCGAGTACAAGTATCTAGACTGTTTCTTGTAGTAAGCGGTCGGTTTTTTGAAGTCTCCGTTTGACTTGTGAGGCGGGGGGGGGGGGGGGGGGTTTTCCTTTTGTGCTGTTAGAGCAGGGTCTGGGCAGTGTGTTTTCATTCCTTTTCGTACTTTGTGTCGCTTTTACTTTACTGTTTACTGTCACATGTGGTTGCGCATCCGTGTAACTTCGTTTTTAGCGTACTGTTTACTGTCACATGTGGTTGCGCATCCGTGTAACTTCGTTTTTAGCGTATGTGACCGTCACCAGGGTCCACTGCGTTGTGCAAGTGGTACTGGCCCCCCCGTGTATCTGTAGGAGGCCACGGGGGCCCGTCCCGGGTCACTTCCATGTGTATTCATTCAGCGTCATGGTGCGCATTTGAAAGATCTCCCACGAGACCTTTCAAATGGGCCCCTCGGTTCCCATTTTTTGACCTACGAAACCCCCTTATTGAGTACGACCTAAGGTTTGCCCTGAACAGTCCATTTTCCCAAAATTAACACCCTCCGTCCTTATGTGGTTAATCCGTTTTAAGAAAAGCGTCGAACTTCCGGAAAATCTTTTTTTTTTTGTGTTTCCGACGATCCCGTGGGACGTACAGATTGGTGTCTTTCGACCTTTGTTTGTTTGTGAGGTTCAGCTTGGTGCGTGTGGTCGGTGGGCGGGGGGGTTGGTTAGGAAGCTCTACTGTATCGGGCTAGACTTTAATTCATGCTTGAGCCAGGATGCCCACTCCGCAGCCTTTCCGCTGGGCTCTTGGTAGCTGATCCGCTCGCATACACTTTTCATTACAGTGGCGTTGCGCGCTGCGAAGTCGTCCATGATTTGCCAGTACGTCACGTTGCATTGTCCATAAATTCTCGCCAGGTCTGCTTCGGGTCCATAACTCCGCACGTGAAGCTCGTCGTTGGCCGTGAGCACGTGCTTAGCACTTCCTCGTTCAACGCATCCTACGACGGCGCACGCCTCGCTCGTTCTAAACGGCATGATCGTCCTTCGGACCAGGGCCTGGAGCAAGTCCGTCGCGCCGTGTAGCTTCCGCAGTGCCCGGAGGGTTTGCGTGCTGAGGCACCGTGGCGGCACTTCATTCGTCAGTCGGTCGCGGACCGCCATGTCACGGCTGCAGTTGCGGCTCCTCCGCAGGAAACGGCCACTCTCTTCCAGCTGCACCAGGTCATTCGCCTCGTCGTTGTCGTCGGGCTGCTGCCGTCGGCGTCGACACAGCCTTGTGACTTTGGCTACGCTGTAGCACCACTCGATGTCGAATGAGCGGATACTTTGGTGCGCATTGGTCGCTGCTTCGTCGGCCGCGTTGATATCCGCGTTGTCGCGGTGGCCCCTTGCCCACTGGACCACCGGGATGTTGCGCAGAACCGCGGCGACGGGGTCTCCTTTCCGGGGGTTCCGCGTGCGGGCTATCGCACTCTGACTGTCACTGCGCAGAGTGACTGTGGCCTGGGGCTGCACTGCGTCTAGGGCTGTGGCGAGCACCATCAACGCGCACAGTTCTGCGTCTGTGCTGGAGCTGATCCTACCTTGGATTTTTGCCCCGTAGGCCGTCCCGTTGACGTAGACGCCTACGGACCCCCTGCCTTCTCGTTCGTGGTAGCTGCCGTCGGTAGCCACCTTGATCTCCCCGCCTTCGGCTTCGGCTTTCCGGAGGGCCTTTTCCGTCCACGTAACAATGTACGGTTTTCGGCCTCTTCGTGGTGGCCCTAGCTCGAAACCGGTCGCCGGTATGCGTCCTTCCGTGGCGTGGGGGTGAGCAGCCATGTACGCCCTTGCCCTCTGCTGTTCCGCAAAATCCTTCACAGGTGTCATCCCGTAACCGAAGGTGCATGCTGGGTAGTTTTTTTTTTTTGCGGACCCTTGTTCCTGGTACGTCCCGCATGTAGTAAACCATTTTCCCGCAGGAGCCGCACGCTCTCAGGAGGCAGTAAGCCGCCTGCTTGTCCTCCATTTTACGGAGCATCCGGAATGGCGCCTTCAGCTCCTCCACCTTCTTCCCCTCGGACCGATCCATTTCCCTCCGGGAATTGGAACATCGTACATCCCGAACCGCGAAAAACAAACGCATGTCGCGCATCGATGTGAAGCTGGCAGCAGAGAGTGTGCAGCGCGAGCTTCTTGCGGGCAGATTTGTCCTGCACGCGTGTCTGCACGCAGTCGCAAAAAACGGATCTGGCGCTTCCTTTGTTTGTGCGCACTTCCTTCAAACCTGTTTTGTTCATCTAATGGGAGTGAGGATAGTACGCTGCCATCGATCTGTTTTTGTTCTTGACAAATTGCATTTGTTAGACACAACAACAGTGCTCTGGTACTCCCCGCAATCCGCTTTGAGACTCCACAGAAATACGCTCGGTGGGGCGCAGGGTTGGACAAAGGTGGAAGGAGGGCATACACTAAGCCCAGAAACCACCATTTTGATCAGCGGCACCGTCGCGTCCGGCACGGGGACGAGCTCCGTTACGGTGGAGAACTGCTTGAGTTGGTCGAAGAAGCCGGAGAAAAAGTGCTCCCGCGTGACGTGGCGCGGGACGAGGACCAGCGTGTCGATGTCCGCTCCGGAGAGGTGCACGCCGAGACGGTACGAGCCGAACGTGTAGATCCGGCCGCCGAGGCTCCGCGCGTCGTCGACCCGGTACCCTTGCTTCACGGCTTCGGCCGCCACCCACTTCTTCACTTGGTCGTCGAGCCAGCTGAGCGTCCGCTCTCGGAGCTGGCTCTCTTCTTTGCTCTCCTTCGTGGCTTCGATCTCGATTTCGTACGACTTCGACATCACGAGTTCTCCCTGTATTTGTTTGTGCGTATGTGCTATCACCTGTTTTGGCAATCTCCGCAGTACGCTGCCAATCGTCACTTTCTGACGATGACAACCGCGGCTGTTACCATAAGAATTCGCTTCTCATGCGGGGGGGAAATCTTAGTTTACTGTTAAGGCAGAGCACTGCCTCTGATGCATGGTTGATGCTAGCATCAAGTCTTCTTCGAGGAGGTTCGCTTCGCGAGAGTCTAAAGTTTGGACGGTCTCCGAAACCCTCCAATACAATACGAACACATTCTGTTCTTCGCTTACACCACCGTGTTGTTTTTTTCAGTCATTACTTTTTCCCTTTCGTGTTGGCAGTTCCTTCCAAGCTGGCGCTTATGTAAAAACATAACGCCTGGTCGTCGGTCCGAATCAGCACCCAAAAATGCGGAGCTAATAGCCAGACTCCACCGTGCAATGCAAATGAAATACTCGACGTTGCTGCTTCGACTCCGAATGGAAGGGAGGAAATATAGAGGTAAGGGGCAAATACAAGACGAACACAATCTGATTTGTTCTTCGCTTACACCACCGTGTTGGTTTCTCACTCAGGACTTTGACCTGTTGTGTTTGTGTGATTTGTCATGTAGGCATGACATTACCTCACGTCCGTTCAACACGTGGTCCCTTGGGATCCCTTCTGTTCTTTGTCGGGCGGCATCGTCGAGCATTTCCTTTCAAGCTGACGCTCATGTAAAAAAAATTAGTATGGCGCTTTCTTTTGTTTGTGCGCACTAGCGGAACTCACCTGCTTTGGTAAGTTTCATGTAGTACGCTGCCAACTACTAATTTTTAGTACCAACAATGCATTGTTAACACAAAAAAGTCACACCTCGCTGGACGATTCGACCGAAAGCGGGTTCGAGGGGCCCAGAGACTTGTCCATCGCGGCGGCACCCTCTCGTGGAGCACCCGCCCTGCCCAACGCTTCCACTGTCGCCCTTTTCTCCACGACGTGACTCTCTAGCGAGTCTCTTTTTACCAACCCAGCCCCGCCCTCCCTCCCTTGGGGGGTTTTTCCTTTTGTGCTGTCAGAGCAGGGCCTGGGCAGTGTGTTTTCATTCCTTTTTGTACTTTGTGTCGCTTTTACTTTACTGTTTACTGTCCCACGTGGTTGCGCATCCGTGTAACGTCGTTTTTAGCGTTATTTGTGGATTTGAAGGCCGGTATTTTAAAGTCTCCGGTTGACCGTAGAGGCTTGGGTATGGCGGGGGGTTGAGAGAAGTAAGAGGGTGCAGCTCGTTTCGGGTGTTGTGTTTTTTAAAAAAGTGAGTTCTCTTGAGGATCCGGGGGTTTAGGGTCTCCTGTTGACCACCGTCGAAAAGTACGGTAGTATCAGTGCGTGTGTGGGTCTTCGTTATCTATTGCCGACTGTTCGACTTATTTGGTTAGGGGTAGAATGCAAAGAATCTGTGGCGATCATCTGCATCGTCGGCGTCGCGGTTATTTCTTCGCACGTGACGTATCATGTTTTCGCCTCTTCCACTCGTCTTGATCATTACTCATCTAGAGCGCGTCACTTCCTTTTGCAGGACTAGCAATGACCAACCTTGCGGGTTCCCCTTCAATGTAATGTGCAGGCTAAAAAAAGACGCAGGCAGCGTGTTTTGGGTGGTTGATCACAATTCCTAAATAATCCGAAAACGACCCAGGGCGAATACACGTGGGAAAACGATCAACCGGCACGCACGAAAAAATAATCGAAGCGCCTCGTTTGTTGACAGCGTTGCGGTGGTTTCCTGGAATCGACTAGTAAGGTAAGTGTGCGGGCCTTTGAAGCGTGGATGATGCCTCTCGCGCTGCTCCCCTTGAGGTTCCTGGCTCATGCCAAAGCGCCGCCGCCCGGGTTAAGGGGTTGCGGCATCAGGCGGCCAGGGCCAGGGAGGCTGTTCGGTGGGGTCACCCACCACCGTTCGCGATGTCTGCCGCTGTTGCTGCGACTAGTAAGGTAAGTGTGCTTGGAGTCCTGTTTTGAACGACCCTCTCCTAAGACCTTCTGGGACGCTAAGCGAAACGGAATCTGAAACAGTTGTGAAAATCAATGGAGAAACCAAGCGGCACAACACTCCTATCGGAGGCAGCGGAACCTTTGTTTGTACGCACTAGGGGAACTCACCTGCGTTGTGGTTTTTAGAGAGAAAGTTCGCTTGCAACTTTTTTTTAGTACCCAGTTGGTCCAACAATGCATTGCTAACGCAAGAAATTAGGATAGACGCTTTCGTTTGTGCGCACTGGCGGAGCTCACCTGCATTGCTAACGCAAGAAATTAGGATAGACGCTTTCGTTTGTGCGCACTGGCGGAGCTCACCTACTTTGGTAAGTGCTGTGAACTACTAATTCTTAGTACCAACGATGCATTGCCAACACAGAAAAGAACCGGGATCGAACAAGTACAGCGATGGGGGGAAGGTTGTTTGTTGTGTTATCATCGATCCGGGGGACGGCCCGTTTGGTGTCTTGCGACCTTTGTTTTGGCAAGGGATAGCAGCGGCAACTTGTCGTGATACGCTTGCTGTTTTCTTGAGCAGGGTGCATGTTGTCCTCGAAGTTGGCCGTCTTGGGAGAAGCCAGCTGCATCATAGCTTCTCCTCATTCTGGCTGTGTCACCAAACGACTCGACGAAAACAGGAAACCGTTAGAGCGCTACTCAAAATTTGTTTGCCTTACAGAGACAAGCAACCTGAACATGCGTCGAACGTCCTCCTCGTGCAGTGGATCTACCGATGCCACACTTCTTTTACAAAGCAAGATGTTCATACTTCCCTGCATCCCACCCCGGAATGCGGAGACCAAGCCCTTCTTGTTATCATCTTGTGGAGGGCCCCTGCATCTCACCCCTGAATGCGGGAGACCAAGCCCTTCTTGTTATCATCTTGTGGAGGGCCGTTGAGGCGCGATGCTCGGCTTGGAAGTGTCTAAATTGGTGCCGAAACCCAAAATTATCCACAGTATCTTCGGCACCAATTTAGGCACTTCCAAGCCGAGCATCGCGCCTCAACGGCCCTCCACAAGATGATAACAAGAAGGGCTTGGTCTCCCGCATTCAGGCATCCCACCCCTGAATGCGGGAGACCAAGCCCTTCTTGATATCATCTCGTGGAGAGCCGTTGAGGCGCGATGCTCGGCTTGGAATGTTTTGGCGGCTGCAGGCACTCTTAATCAAGTTTTCGCTGGCACTGGCATTGTCCTATCCTTGCTAGAGACATACGACGGCTAGTCGTCTTGAGGGAGCCATGCAAATGACAAGCGAGAATCCGATACCAGAGTATGCATCGTGCAAAGCCAATATTCGCAAATTCTCATTTTCTTGCGTTGATTGAGGTTTATCGTTTGCTGTTGTTCAGATATCGGGAGGACGTCCCTTGATTCACCATCGTGTCTCCGGGGACGGGCGCTCGGAAACCTGCAGATTCGAATATCACGCAGTTCCTCTCACCGGTCCCCATTGATCGAATTGCGATTTTTGGGTTGACGCTTCTTCCAGTACCTTCATGCACCTTTCATCACGAAAGTGTGCCGGTGTGTGTGTGTGTGTGTGTGTGTTTAAGTTCAGGGCTTTGAGTGGGTAACGGCTGAAGGGAAGTATAGCCCACTTGTCACTATCGCCAGTCGGCTTAGAGTTTCCGACACGCTGCTTTTGGGTCCTGTGACTCCTTTCCGAAGGGTGGGTGGGGTGGGATCCTTCGGGGGACGGATAGAGCGTGGGAGGCTGTCAGCTTCTCCATCCGGCACTCGGCTCAAGACTTCTGTTTTCATCTTGCGGTGGTAGCTGCACGGGGTTTTCGGCCCCGTGCAACAGTGAGTGTCTTTACACAGGCGGCACATCTCACCCGAGGATGTGGCAAGCTCTCTCTGTGCAAGGAGCTTGGCCTGACTAGCTGTTCCAAACTCCTGGTGCAAGCACCTGTCATGGTCGGCAGTCGCCACCTGGGTCACAGTTTTGAGTCCTGTTCCGAGACTCGCTCGCACGGGGAAGTGGCGCGAATTACTTGTCGCCAAGCATTCTGCAATGCTGACGACTGCTACCCCTGTGTGTGGGCCTTTTTGCAAAGGCGCATTGCGTCTGGCTTCCGTAGGCGGCGCGATGAACTGCGAAACGTTAGACAGGTCCACCGGAGACCCGATGGCAAACGTCGCGCCACTCGTCGAAGGGCACCACGCACACCCCGGGCTGCTCCGCGAGCTCGGCGACCGCTGCGAAGGTCGGGCGGGACTCGAGCCGCTCGGTGGCTGCGAGGAACTCAGCGCTGGGGCTGAACAGGGTCTGCAGCAGGCGGAGATACGAGCGGAGGCTAGCCGCCGGGTCGGCCGCCGGGTCGGACGGCGACAATCACGCGGCAGCCGGGCAAGTGGACGCGCAGGCGGGAGACGCTGCGTCAGGAACAGCGGCCGCGCGACGTAGGCACGGTTCGAACGAGCAGACCGCCACGCCCGCCGCCGCAAGCCGCGGGGCAAGACGAGGTCCAGTTCTCAAACGACGGACGCGTGCGCCAGCAGCGTCCCAACAAGTAGCACGCGACGTCCGACTTCGC
Source organism: Diplonema papillatum (assembly GCA_030068145.1). Classification (NCBI taxonomy): domain Eukaryota; phylum Euglenozoa; class Diplonemea; order Diplonemida; family Diplonemidae; genus Diplonema; species Diplonema papillatum. Next base: position 56,626 of record JAPJBO010000902.1, read on the forward strand.
ATGGATCCTCTCCGAATCTCCGAAGATCCTTCGGGGGAGAAGCGGTTGGTTGGCACCTACATACGGCATCCGGCTCGAAAACTCCTCGTTTCATGTTACAACTCTACACATTTGCGCAGGCTGCGCATCTCACCCGAAACTCGGCAAGCTCCCTCTCGTACGATGGGACTCAATCATACTCAAAACCTGACGACGGCCGTGCCTCTGCTTTGGTATGTTTTTAGAGTCAAATTTGCTTGAAACTCCGGGGCTTTTTGTAAAGGCGCGTTGCGTCAAGTGCCTCTGGCTTCCGTAGGCGGCGCGATGAACTGCGAAACGTTGGACAGGTCCACCGGAGACCCGATGGCAAACCGCAGCATGCGTTCGAGCGTCGACTCGGTGTCGTCGCGCCACTCGTCGAAGGGCACCACGCACACCCCGGGCTGCTCCGCGAGCTCGGCGACCGCTGCGAAGGTCGGGCGGGACTCGAGCCGCTCGGTGGCTGCGAGGAACTCAGCGCTGGGGCTGAACAGGGTCTGCAGCAGGCGGAGATACGAGCGGAGGCTAGCCGCCGGGTCGCGGACGGCGGCGATCACGCGGCAGCCGGGCAAGTGGACGCGCAGGCGGGAGACGTGCTGCGTCAGGAACAGCGGCCGCGCGACGTAGGCACGGTTCGAACGAGCAGACCGCCACGCCCGCCGCCGCAAGCCGCGGGCCACGAAGACGAGGTCCGGCTCGTCGACGGCGGACGCGTGCGCCAGCAGCGCCGGGTCGCACGCTCCCAAGAAGTAGCACGCCACGTCCGACTTCGCGTGCGCCGCGAGCCAGAACGACTCTTCAACCGGCTCGTCTGCGGTGCACCGGTGGCCCTTCGTGTCGAACCGCGAGAAAAACCACTCTGGCGGCGACGCCAGGTAGCTCAGCAGCAGCGACGGGGCAACCGATTCCGCCATGCTCGACACGTCGATCTGCGGGTGAAGCCCGAGGGACGTGTGCTGGTGGGTGGTGCCGCTGCGGGAGTGACCCACCAGCAGAACGAGGTTGCTGGCCCACGCCTCGTCTCCTCCGCCGCCGCCGTACAGCCGGAGGCTTGGGAAAAAGACGAGCTCCTCGACGCCCATTACCACGTGGTTGATCCATGAAACCGATGCGAGCACAACCAACCGGGCCAAGCCCACCACTCCGGTGACGGCGTGGAACGCGGCGGCGAACGCACTCGGCCGGTCCAGCCAAGGGCACCCTGGGGGGCGGGAAAATCCTGTGAGGTTGGGGAGGAAGCGCGGTTCGAAGTAAGGGGCGACAGCGAACGCGAGGAGGCCGGCGGCGGAGGCCGTGTCGGCGGCAAGCGTCGCCGGGACCGACAAGACGAGCAAGGCGACGGCCTGCGCGGAAGCGGCGGCGAAGCAGAGCTCCAGCGGCGCGTCTCCGGGCGCAACGGGGTTCCACAGCTGCCCGGAGGCTTCGAATCGGGTCTTCATCGTCCGCAGCAGCGCCGCGGCGGCGAACGCGAAGGCGTAGTGCCTGGCCGGCAGCCACGGCACGTGGGGAGTCCCTGCAGACGATCCGGCCACCAACGCGCCCAGGGCGAGGCGCATGGGCCCCGCCGCCCCGTCGAGGCAGCAGCTGGCAGCGGTCTGCCGGCTCCCCCTCCCCTCCCAGTAATAGTGCGCGAGGTGCGCGACCGCGAAAGCCGCGTACCCCGCCGCAACCGGCGGCCCGAAGCCGGGGGCCTGCCACGCTAGGCTGAAGACGGTTGCGGCGGCGGCGGCGGCCCCGCCCGCGTGGCGGGCCGGCGCGTTCACCGCCATGCGCATCCCGCCGTGCAGGACTACTTCCAACGCGACGTAGTGCAGCAGCAGGCTCCAGAAGAACCCGGGCGCGTCGTTGTTGAGCATCGGCAGCATCCCGAGGGCCACCCACAGGTAGTTCCGGTGGTTGCTCGCGTGCAGCATCTTCTGCAGAGCATCGACGGACGGTGCTTTCATCGCTGGTCCCTTGTCCTGTCTCTTCTTCTTTTTTATCTTTTGGGGTTGGGGAGTAAACACCTGTGTTGTGGACTGTTGCTTAGAGTGTCAGAGGAGGAAACGAAATCAGAGCACGGTGCCTCGGATCGCTTCTGCAATGAGTTAGAATCGGGACGGAAGTGAAAACGCCACTGTTTGCCGAGGGGTTCCAGACGCTGCTCGGAGGCTTCGAACCGGGGTTTCATCGTCCGCAGCAGCGCCGCGGCGGCGAACGCGAAGGCGTGGTGCCTGGCCGGCAGCCACGGCACGTGGGGAGTCCCTGCAGAGGATTCGGCCACCAACGCGCCCAGGGCGAGGCGCATGGGCCCCGCCGCCCCGTCGAGGCAGCAGCTGGCAGCGGTCTGCCGGCTCCCCCTCCCCTCCCAGTAATAGTGCGCGAGGTGCGCGACCGCGAAAGCCGCGTACGCCGCCGCAACCGGCGGCCCGAAGCCGGGGGCCTGCCACGCTAGGCTGAAGACGGTTGCGGCGGCGGCGGCGGCCCCGCCCGCGTGGCGGGCCGGCGCGTTCACCGCCATGCGCATCCCGCCGTGCAGGACTACTTCCAACGCGACATAGTGCAGCAGCAGGCTCCACCAGAACCCGGGCACGTCGTCGCTAAGCATCGGCAGCATCCCGAGGGCCACCCACAGGTAGTTCCGGTGGTTGCTCGCGTGCAGCATCTTCTGCAGAGCATCGACGGACGGTGCTTTCATCGCTGGTCCCTTGTCCTGTCTCTTCTTATTTTTTATCTTTTCTTTGGAGTAAACACCTGTGTTGTGGACTGTTACCTAGAGTGTCACAATGAGTTAGAATCGGGACGCAAGTGAAAACGCCACTGTTTGCCGAGGGGTTCCAGACGCTGCCCGGAGGCTTCGAACCGGGGTTTCACCGTCCGCAGCAGCGCCGTGGCGGTGAACGCGAAGGCGTCGTGCCTGGCCGGCAGCCACGGCACGTGGGGAGTCCCTGCAGAGGATCCGGCCACCAACGCGCCCAGGGCGAGGCGCATGGGCCCCGCCGCCCCGTCAAGGCAGCAGCTGGCAGCGGTCTCTGCCTCCCCTCCCAGTAATAGTGCGCGAGGTGCACGACCGCGAAAGCCGCGTACCCCGCCGCAACCGGCGGCCCGAGCCTGCCACGCTAGGCTGAAGACGGTTGCGGCGGCGGCGCGTTCACCGCCATGCGCATCCCGCCGTGCAGAACTACTTCGAACGCGACGTAGTGCAGCAGCAGGCTCCACAAGAACCCGGGCGCGTAGCATCTTCTGCAGAGCATCGACGGACGGTGCTTTCATCCTTTGTCCCGTCTCTTCCTCTTTTCTTATCTTTCTTTTGGAGTAAACACCTGTTTTGTGGACTGATGTTTGCGGCGTGTTGGGAGGGAAAGAAATCTTGCTGCTTGAGCACGGTGCCTCCTGATCGTTTCTGCAATGAGTTAGAATCAGGCCGGAAGTGAAGACGCCCCTGTGTGCGGAGACGAGCTTCTCATTTCCTCCGACACTTCTTGTTCGGTAGAAAGACGACGGGAACTTCGTTTCGTTTGGCCATTGGAACAACTGCGGCATGGGTCGGCTCTTCGTCAACGCAGGTCCGAAGACCTTAACCCCACAAGGGAGCAGCTGCCGTCGTCCCATCATTGGATAAATAAAGCGACAACAAGAGTAGTGGTATTTCCTTGTTGCGGCCTCCCACCTACTCTACACCTCTCGTGTCACTGCACAAAGTCAGACTAGAGTCAAACTCAACAGGGTCTTCTTTCCCCGCTGACAGTTTCAAGTCCGTTCCCTTGGCTGCTGTTTCGCCAGATAGCAGGTAGGGACACAGAAAGGAATCTCTTTGATCCATTCATGCGCGTCTTTAATTAGAAGACGAGGCATTTGGCTACCTTAAGAGAGTCATAGTTACTCCCGCCGTTTACCCGCGCCTGACCTGATCTCTCAGCGTTGACATTCAGGGCACTGGGCAGAAGTCACATTCCACTCGCCACCGCTGTGATGAAGCGAAACGCTGTGGTTTAATTAACCAGTTGGATTCCTCTTGTTCGTAACAGTTCCAAGCTGACAACTACCACACATTGGAATTCGCTGTCGTTGGCAGAGGTTGGCAAACCCGTCCAACGCGTCCCTGGGTCTTCTCCGGCCTCGTTATCACTGTTGTGTACTCACAGATGCAGTGTGTGGTCCTTTTTAAGATGGAACGTGTCTGGCGCTCTCTCTCCCTTAGAGTTGCCGCCCGAGGGAACCGGCTGTGAGCCGAAACTCGACGCCGGTCTCTCCGGACTGCACCAGGAGAGAACTTCGCGGCGGATCACAAAGCACCCGCCCTGCACGCGCCCAAGACCTGTGCACGGCTACCGTAGCACCCTCCATGTTTGCACCTTCCTCGGATGCTACGGTCGGGAAGGGGCTTCAAAGTAGTTGGGAAACCACGTTCCCCTTCCCCGCGTTCTGCGTGTGGGGTTACCACCGGCAACTGCCGCAGCAGCCGCAGATACGTCCTTCGCCCTTGGCTCACTTCGGGAGGTGTCGCTGCTCACCTACCAGTGTGTTCCTGGTTGTTGCCCTGTACTCACTGATGCAGTGTTTGATGGCCCGCTGCATGGTGGACAAAGCTGTAAGGGAAATGCAGCGTACAGAGAGCACACTCAGCCAGGTGCACTCCATGGGTTTTCTACGAAGCGATACGGCAGTACAACCCCTGTCCTAAATACTGTGGTCCGCATGTACTTCGCCTGTGCGCTCCCCCTTCGGCTGGATCGTGGATAAAGAACGTGGAAGTCGCAAGTAGTCTTGCATTCAAAAAGAAGTCGGCTAGGATTCTGCTTGTCTTCTCTGGGTCAGAGTGCCGGGGTGGGTGAGAGGGGGGGTGCAAGAAGGTGCCGATCAGCTCATTAGCTCAGCGCCATACGTGGTCACAATGGCATCGCGTTGCTGTCCTTTAAGCCACGGACACACAAGGCTGTTCATCATCAGCGCGGAACCTGATGAGTCACGCCTTGTCTTTTCCGGTAAGAGTGCGGGGGGGCTGCCAGAACGTGCTTGGGACGGTTCGCTCAACCTTGCACCGTGTTTCGGTCTCTCGGGCCAGGGCGGACCATCAGCAGCGAGGAGCCTGATGAGTCGGTCTCGGGATGATGACACCAGGATACGATTAAGTTGCGGCGTTGGGGTATGGGTGTCCCACCAGATATGAGAGAGAGACTAGCAGACTAGCATTGGGAATCGTTGGCGACGGAGTCTCGAGGGGAATCTCCCTTGATCTTTGGCCGCACCTTACCAAACCCGCCTCTTTCTCTCTCCAGGTTCTCTCAAGATCCCACAAAGGGTGTCGGTTCTGGAAGTGATGGAAGACGGCATCCGATGATGAGTGTGTCGTCAGGACACGCCCACGCGACACAGATACATTCCACGTCAGCCTGAAGCATCCATTGCAAACACAGTAGTACCTCGCTCGTTCTAGAACCAGTTCTGCTGCTTAGCAACAATTCGGCGAGCAACCCTTTAGGCGTTGAATAGTCGCTCAAGGTCTTAGGCTGCCGCATTCCATGACAGCCTGAAGCAGCCGTTGCAAACACAGTAGTACCTCGCTTGTTCTAGAACCAGCTCTGCTGCTTAGCAACAATTCGGCGAGTAACCCTTTGGGCGTTGAATAGTCGCTCAGGTCTTAGGCTGCAGCATTCCATGACAGCCTGAAGCAGCCATTGCAAACACAGTAGTACATCGCTCGTTCAAGAACCAGTTCTGCTGCTTAGCAACAATTCGGCGAGTAACCCTTTGGGCGTTGAATAGTCGCTCAGGTCTTAGGCTGCAGCATTCCATGACAGCCTGAAGCAGCCATTGCAAACACAGTAGTACATCGCTCGTTCAAGAACCAGTTCTGCTGCTTAGCAACAATTCGGCGAGTAACCCTTCGGGCGTTGAATAGTCGCTCAGGTCTTAGGCTGCCGCATTCCATGACAGCTTGAAGCAGCCATTGCAAACACAGTAGTACATCGCTCGTTCTAGAACCAGTTCTGCTGCTTGGAGGTGTTCCGGCTCGCAGCCCTGCCGCCGTAGATGCCGACCGCCTGCGTACGACGACTGTTCTGGCGCGTGAAGTGAGTCGGATCGCTGCACGCCTGCGACGGCAAAGCTCGCCACTGCATGGCGTCCCTCAGCTTGCTTTCGGACGTGCCAAAGTCAGACTCGTAGAACTTCCAAGGGCCCCACGACCCGGGGTCTGTCGGTGCTGCCGTTGAATAGTCACTCAGGTCCGTCGCTGTCACATTCCGCGACAGCCTGAAGCAGCCAGGCAGTGCGTACACACGCTTGCCGTACGAAGGCGTCAGGACACCCCGCCGGTTGCTGGTGCAAACCAGCTGGCGCTGCTCTTCTTGGGACACGATCAGGCGGCAGAGGAGTTCGAGATGCGTGAACACTGCACCGAATTCGTGGAGCATTGCGCCTGCGTGCGTGTGTGTGTGGAGCTGGACGACAGGTAGGGATAGTAAGTAGTAAGGTAGGGGCGCTGAGTCTGGTGGACAAATGACCGCACTTTAGCAGGCTTTCCCTGGTACCCTGGTGGGTTTTTTACATAAGCTGGCGCTTATGTAGTAGTAGTAGTAGTATGTGTCGTCTGCCGAAGCAGCCGGAGACAGCAGGCGCAGGGGGCAGGTCTTGCTTTACAATTCTCTTCTTCATGGAGACCCGCCCCGGCAATCCCGACTGTCCAATCACTGTCGAGAAAGGTTTGTGCCCTATAGTGATGAGGTGGTTGACCAGGCCCCCACGAAGCCTTATACACAACACGGCTACAACACGAGGATGCAGCCCTGCGTAGGTGTGCACTCAGCCATCACAGGGCCTCAGATCTCGCTACTTGACCTGACACAGCTGCCACCCAGAAGGCCGCAGCAGTAACCTTCGCAACGAAGGCACGCGCGGCTGAGTGTATGTAGGCGATCCATACAACAGCTGCATGCTTGATCCGAGAGCTCGCTAGGGGAGGTGACACTGCTCACCTGCCAGTCTCACAACTGACTGCTGCCCCTGGCGCTTATGTAAAAAAAAAAAATACTCGACGTAGCTGCTTCGACTCCGAATGGAAGGGGGGAAATATAGAGGTAAGGGGCAAATACAATACAAACACAATCTGATTTGTTCTTCGCTTACACCACCGTGTGTTGTTTTCTCACTCAGGATTTTTTGACCTGTTGTGTTTGTGTGATTTGTCGTGTAGGGGTAGACCCGCATGACCTCACGTCCGTTCAACACGTGGTTCGGTAGTTACAGCACTTGGGATCCCTTCTGTTCTTTGTCGGGCAGCATCGTCGAGCATTTCCTTTCAAGCTGGCGCTTATGTAAAAAAAAAAAGGAAAGGCAAGCGCACCGGACAACTGCGCAGCCTCGGGGGTCCGCCGGGAGACCGCGTCGAGGAACGGGCCGATGATCTGGTACTTAACGTGCGCCTTGCGGACGCACCGGTTGACCGCCGCTTCTGGCGCGAAGCGGATCCTTGGCTTGAGGACGGGCAGCAAGTCCAGGAGCGGGGTGCCGCGGCCCATGCGGTAGTCGGTCCCGTCTGCGTACACGTTTTCGTCCGGAAACGGCGCGTCGTCGCGGCGGCGGCGCTTCGAGACCCGCTCGCTGGCCTCTTCGGCGGCGACGTCTTCCATCAAGACGCGCTCGAACTGGTACGCGGGCTTCTTGAACAGCTCCTCCTTCCGCAGGGTGTTGAAGGCCTTCTGCGACGCCTTGCGCATAGTGATCGCGCCGTGGTACATAGACTCGTCACGGCCGAGCCGGCGCTCGATCCTGATACCGGACAGCGCATTGAAGCCAAGACTCCGCGCCACAGCTTCCCTCCTGGTCATGAACGGGGACAACCCCTTCCTCGGCAGATAGTCGGGTCCGTTGAGAACCCGCTGCACCGGCATCACAGCCTGTTGAAGCCGCATGTTTCCGCCGTTTCGTTCTTCAGTTCCACACAAAGGGGGGGATGAGGATGGGGGAGAAGGATAGTGTGATTCGCCCTGCAATTTGTATTAGTAGCATTTTTCGAGGTTTAAAAAGGTTCGGTGTTTTAGAGCCTCCGGTTGATCGTATGCTTGGGCTTCTTGAACAGCTCCTCCTTCCGCAGGGTGTTGAAGGCCTTCTGCGACGCCTTGCGCATAGTGATCGCGCCGTGGTACATAGACTCGTCACGGCCGAGCCGGCGCTCGATCCTGATACCGGACAGCGCATTGAAGCCAAGACTCCGCGCCACAGCTTCCCTCCTGGTCATGAACGGGGACAACCCCTTCCTCGGCAGATAGTCGGGTCCGTTGAGAACCCGCTGCACCGGCATCACAGCCTGTTGAAGCCGCATGTTTCCGCCGTTTCGTTCTTCAGTTCCACACAAAGGGGGGGATGAGGATGGGGGAGAAGGATAGTGTGATTCGCCCTGCAATTTGTATTAGTAGCATTTTTCGAGGTTTAAAAAGGTTCGGTGTTTTAGAGCCTCCGGTTGATCGTATGCTTGGGCTTCTTGAACAGCTCCTCCTTCCGCAGGGTGTTGAAGGCCTTCTGCGACGCCTTGCGTATAGTGATCGCGCTGTGGTACATAGACTCGTCACGGCCGAGCCGGCGCTCGATCTTGATACCGGACAGCGCATTGAAGCCAAGACTCCGCGCCACAGCTTCCCTCCTGGTCATGAACGGACAACCCTTTCCTCGGCCGTTGAGAACCCGCTGCACCGGCATCACGGCCTGTTGAAGCCGCATGTTTCCGCCGTTTCGTTTGTTTCAGTTCCACACAACTGGGGGGGATGAGGATGGGGGAGAAGGATTGTGGTGTCGCTGGCCGCACCGCTAAGCGTGACGGGGGGTCGACAGCGTCTTCTCGGTGACGAACGCCATGGAGAAGACACGCTGTGCCCACATGGATCCGCAGACATTCGTCAACCGACTGTTTCTGCGGATGCATGGTGATGACGCATTTGTCGCTGACGACGACGACAACAACACCGACGCGACGACCTGGAAGCTCCCGACATGTGAGGGCAGACCTTCAGCACACTTGGTAGTATTCTGCCCAAAAATACTCGACGTAGCTCGACTCCGAATGGAAGGGAGGATATATAGAGGTAGAGGGGCAAATACAATACAAACACAATCTGATTTGTTCTTCGCTTACACCACCGTGTGTTGTTTTCTCACTCAGGACTTTGACCTGTTGTGTTGTGTGATTTGTCGTGTAGGGGTAAACCCGCATGACCTCACGTCCGTTCAACACGTGGTTCGGTAGTTACAGCACTTGGGATCCCTTCTGTTCTTTGTCGGCAGCATCGTCGAGCATTTCCTTTCAAGCTGGCGCTTATGTAAAACATCAAACTAAGACTTTCTCACCCCTACCTTGCGCTCCTGTGCAAGTCTGGACGGAGTCGGGCAACGTTCGGGAGTTGCGACACGGCAACAGGTATTGGGCTTACTATTTTTTGGACCCTGCTACTGGTTGACACATCATGCGTCCTGCGGCGTTCGCATGTTTGCTGGCAGCCATCAACTTTGGAACTTGGATGCTAAAAGCAGCCTGCACAGTGATTATTGATGCGTTCAAAGTAACGTAAATCCGTACGAAACCGGCTGAGGCACGGAGAACTTCACGCCGGGCAAATGACAGCGTCTTTCGAGCACGGATCATACTAATGCGCATCCCTCTTCTGAACCGCGGACGATTACTTCCGTAAGGTTGCGCGGCGCCTTTTCTCGCCAGAAACGAAAAGGGGGAAGGTGGGGAGCTTCCAGTGCGGCTTGTGGGTTTGACACCCTAAGCCTCGCACACGTGTTAGACTCCTTGGTCCGTGTTTCAAGACGGGTAGTAGAAGATCGCTGTGTCTGACATGAGTGTGCTGCGTCCTCAAGGATTGGCACATCTCCCTTTCAGTGCGGCTTGTGGGTTTGACACCCTAAGCCTCGCACACGTGTTAGACTCCTTGGTCCGTGTTTCAAGACGGGTAGTCGAAGATCGCTGTGTCTGACATGAATGTGCTGCGTCCTCAAGGATGTATGGCACATCTCCCTTTCAGTGCGGCTTGTGGGTTTGACACCCTAAGCCTCGCACACGTGTTAGACTCCGTGTCCGTGTTTCAAGACAGGTAGTCGAAGATCGCTGTGTCTGACATGAATGTGCTGCGTCCTCAAGGATTGGCACATCTCCCTTTCAGTGCGGCTTGTGGGTTTGACACCCTAAGCCTCGCACACGTGTTAGACTCCTTGGTCCGTGTTTCAAGACGGGTAGTCGAAGATCGCTGTGTCTGACATGAATGTGCTGCGTCCTCAAGGATGTATGGCACATCTCCCTTTCAGTGCGGCTTGTGGGTTTGACACCCTAAGCCTCGCACACGTGTTAGACTCCGTGTCCGTGTTTCAAGACAGGTAGTCGAAGATCGCTGTGTCTGACATGAATGTGCTGCGTCCTCAAGGATTGGCACATCTCCCTTTCAGTGCGGCTTGTGGGTTTGACACCCTAAGCCTCGCACACGTGTTAGACTCCTTGGTCCGTGTTTCAAGACGGGTAGTCGAAGATCGCTGTGTCTGACATGAATGTGCTGCGTCCTCAAGGATGTATGGCACATCTCCCTTTCAGTGCGGCTTGTGGGTTTGACACCCTAAGCCTCGCACACGTGTTAGACTCCGTGTCCGTGTTTCAAGACAGGTAGTCGAAGATCGCTGTGTCTGACATGAATGTGCTGCGTCCTCAAGGATTGGCACCCTCCCTTTCAGTGCGGCTTGTGGGTTTGACACCTAAGCCTCGCACACGTGTTAGACTCCTTGGTCCGTGTTTCAAGACGGGTAGTAGGAGATCGCTGTGTCTGACATGAGCCTGCGAGCGTTTAACCACGTCAGGCCAGCGGGAGCAAGGACGTTGTCCGAAGACGCCGACACTTACCCTTCGCTGACGATGCCGCGGGTCACCTCCAACTCGTTCCTATCCTGGTCGATCCGAGCAAAACTGAGGCAGCCGGCAAGCCGTCTCGCAACAGAAGCTTGGACCGATAATCTGCATCATCTCTGCAAGAGAACTTCTCGCAGCCTACAGGGCGTGATTGTTCGAAGAAGGCTAAGTTCTCGTCAGGCAAGACTGAGAAGCGCAACCCTCCTAAAGACAGCTGCTACAAAGGCACTGCCGCAAAATGTACCCTAGTAGGAGTGCCCCGGCTAAGGTCGGAACTGGATCACGCCGAAGTCCCCGCTGACGCCCCACTTAGGCCACGGATGCTCCTTCTCGAGGCTCTCTTGCGTCTCCTTCGCGACGCCGACGCAGACCTCCGACTTCCCCGTTCGCAGCGCTGCCACTGGGCACGGGAAGTAGCCGGTCGCCTCCGCGAAGCTGGCGTCCCTGGGCCAGTGCCTGTCACCAGACCAGCTTCCGGTAATTCAGGTCGCCGTTGACAAGGGCCACGGCCGCGGTGGACAACGTGCCGCGCAGCCCCGCAGGCATGTCCGAGAACTCGAGCGGCGCCGTCCAGAACGGATCCGGGCAGACGGCGGATGCGGGACTGCGAGATCAATTCAGCAAACCCACACGAGGGGTACACGGTGCACCAACGCTTCAGAACCCCCACAGATTCGCCGACGGAGTTGAAGCACCACGCACCACGAGAGTCGATAAGAGTTTGGGTCAGAATGGCAAAGAATCTGAGGCGATAATCTGCATCATCTCTGCAAGAGAACTTCCCGCAGCCTACAGGGCGTGATTGCTCGAAGAAGGTTAAGTTCTCGTCAGGCAAGACTGAGAAGCACAACCCTCCTGAAGACAGCTGCTACAAACGCGAACGCACTGCCGCAAAATGTACCCTCGTAGGAGTGCCCCGGCTAAGGTCGGAACTGGATCACGCCGAAGTCCCCGCTGACGCCCCACTTAGGCCACGGATGCTCCTTCTCGAGGCGCTCTTGCGTCTCCTTCGCGACGCCGACGCAGACCTCCGACTTCCCCGTTCGCAGCGCTGCCACTGGGCACGGGAAGTAGTCGGTCGCCTCCGCGAAGCTGGCGTCCCTGGGCCAGTGCCTGTCACCGACCAGCTTCCGGTAATTCAGGTCGCCTTTGACAAGGGCCACCGCCGCGGCGGACAGCGTGCCGCGCAGCCCCGCCGGCATGTCCGAGAACTCGAGCGGCGCCGTCCAGAACGGATCCGGGCAGAGCCGGATGCGGGACTGCGAGATCAGCTCCGCCACCTGCGCGCCGAAGGCGGTGCAGGCGGGGTGCTTCGCCGTGTCGGAGAACCCGGAGCCCAGCTGCGAGGCGAGCCGGGAGACGTCGGCGGGCATCACGTCGGACACGAAGTACGGCATGTCCTTGCAGTGCAGCACGCACGTGTACCCCAAGACCAGGCAGAGGTGGCGCAGGAGCACCAGGTCGCAAAATATCTCGTACCCGGAATTGTCCGCGATCAGGTGCACAGTCTTCGGCTCCGAAGCATCGGAAGGCGCCTCGGACAGCAGATGCCGCGCGAGGCTCTGCACGTCGTTGCTGATGATATGCGCATCGATCACCGGGTCCAGCCGCGACGCGTCTGTGTCCGAAAAAAGGCAGAGATCAACTCTGTTCCCCCACAGCGCGTTCTTCAGCAGGTGCGCGACTCTATCCTCTTCCTTGTCCCCATGGACATCCACTTCGCCAACCAGCAGCACGCACGCGGCTTCCATCGCCTCCTGGCACATGGCAACGCTCTTTTCTTTGCTTTTCAAGAAGTAGTCTGAACCCGAGAGTGCCGATCGGTCCCAAGACAGAGCATGTGCGACGACGTGGTAAAGGTAGCACTCACCGTGGAGCCACGGGGTGTCTCGCCAGGGCTTGCCGAAGTAGGCCTTGATGACCTTGTACTCCTCCGATTCGTCGAGCGCGGGAACCGCGGCGCCGCCGTCGTTTTCGAGCTCGGCCGCGAGGGCGAGCAGCCTGCCCTTGGTCGCCTCGGCCATGCCGGCCCCGTTGTCGCTGACCACGTTCCGCAGCATCCCGGGGCACCGCTTGGTCAGCGTCATGTACCGGAACGAGTCCTTGTCTTCGCCCATCATCATCAGCGGGGGGCGGTCCATGATTTCAGCCGGATTCAGGGGGGAAGGTGGGGTGCTTGGTTCTGTGTGTGATTTTTTTTTACGCGCTCGAAGGTTTTTAACTGCCTGGTAATAGTGTGAACATCAGAAATTCTCATGACGCGTGAAGAGGCGTGGCGATCCTCAACCGATGACCCAAAAGATCGTGGTGCACCGTGAAAACACCGTGACACGGGCAGCGGCAGCCAATTCGCTGTCCTCACGCAGAACTGCGGACATCCTATCCTCACCGGGGGCCTCAAGCATCCACAACTCGAAGTCAACACAACGCGCCAACCTTGCCGTGAGCTAGCCGTTCCTCCTAACCCAGCGCCGCCGACAGCGAATAAGTACAGGAACACTTCCGGAGTTGGGGCTTGCACTGATAAACGAAGCAACGGACGATCAGCATCAACTGGCCAAAGGTGATGAAAATGATAAGGCAAAAGTTTCTTGTTCTTCGCGTGTACAGGGTATAAACCTCTCTGAGGGGGTTTCCCGTATTAGCACTTTTCGTTGGCTTCGTTTTCTCTTTCATGTGCAACCGTTGTTCCGGAATGTTCCCGTCAGGACAGATGTACGTTTGTTCGTGCGATTTAACCTGCATGTGATCTGGTTAAACCGCTGCCAACGTTCTTTTTAGCTGTAACACTGTAACAAATACTGTCTCCAGGGAAGCAGAAATTGGTTGTCGCTAAAAAGACAGGCGCTTCGTTTTGTTTGTGCGTGCCGGTTGATCGGTTTCCCACTTGTATTTACCCTGTGTGTATTCAGGTAAGGAATTCTGATCAACCACCAAAACACGCTGCCTACGTCTTTTTAGCCTGCACAATACATTGAAGGGCAACCCACAAGAATGTTAGTACTAAAAAAAAAGTTCAGAGAACTGTGAAATTAGGGTTTCAAAGTCCCAGAAACCGATGAGTAGTAAGAGTTGGATCTTGCGTTCAACAAACCTTTTTCCCGAAGTTGCAGACCCAGTTTGCCGACTTCCCTTACCTACATGGTTCGTGTCGGCCAGAGGCTTTTAGCCTAGGAGACCTATTGCGGTTAGCGGTACGGCCCGATGCAAGAGAATGAGATCTCCCCTGCTTTTTTCCATGCACATCCACAAGACACAGAAAGTGCAGCTTTCCAGGATAGTTAACCCTATGTAAGCCGGTCCACCCGGTCACCCTTGAACTGTATGGATTGGCCGTGGAACTGAGTGGTGAGGTCGCATATTGATTGACGCGTGCCTACGGTTTAGCCTCTGGGGAAAGGAGAGCGGTGCAAGGGAGTGGGTGAAGCAAGCCTAAGATAGAGGGGGTTCTCGCGCTGGCCGGCCCCGTGCTGGAAAGCGGGGGGCGCGCTTGCAATAGAGAACGTAGGACCACGCGAAGAACGGAAAAGGTGCGCATTCGCGCACCCGATTTGGTGGGAATAACTATGGGAGAGAGAAAGAGAGAGAACACATCAAAACAAGTCAAAAGGGTGACACCTTAGCAGTCCCAGGGCCTCTCGCCTCCCACCTGCATGCAGTGTGCGCGCGATCAGCCGGCTTGCCGGCATTAAATTTCGAGCCTTTTTCGTTTACCGGACAACATCAACCGATTTTCAACAGTGCAACCTTTGGCTATGCAGCCCATGGAGCGGAATCAGCTTGACGCACAAACCGGGCAAGATGTGAATCAGGATGTTGTCGCAAAAAATCTTCTGATCGGCAGACCTTCTAAAGATCAGCCGGCTGATTATCGGCCGGTCAGTTTTTCAAGAACTTTTTTCCCGGCTGAAATCAGCCGCGTTTTTCCTTAGCGCGAACACTGCCTGCATGTGTTCTCGTGGTCATCGCTACCGCGCTGACCTTTTCCGAGCGAGAGAGAACGAGAGGGATCCATGAGTGCAGAAGGACCATCTCTTCGGAGTCACCAATACCCTGCAATGTGTCACACCCGCTTTTCGGGTGTGACTCGGGCACACCCTCTTTAACTGCAGCTTCTGAGGCTAGACTCCCGGGAGCAACAAGCAACTCCCCCCGGAGATCAGAGAGACTTTCTGGCCAAGAGAACGGGCTTGAAAGATGCGGTGAAGACACCCGTGCTGCCGCGTCAGTTCAGCGGCCTCTGCGGCAGCGGCAGAGTCAGCTTCTCGACGGACGTTGGACCGTTTTCGAGGTCCAGCTCCGGGCCGTGCAAGTCAACAAGCGACGGTATCTTCGTCCGACCGCCTTCCTGCTGAAGGATCAGCTCGCGTGCCCCGCGCCGTGGCTTAGGTGCCCATTCCGTGGGAAGACGACCCTTGCGCACATGAATGAATGGCAGAAGAGACACTTCACGCCCCTTTCCCCCGGATCTGAGAGTCAAGAGCATCGGAGGAAGACAGCCAGCCTCAAGAAGTTGGTCGACAAACAAACTCTATACGGAAGGGCGGACTTGGCGTGCGTGAGGGATGGGTGGGCCTGTCTGTCGGTCAAGTACGAAAACGCACAACCAGGAGCAACCAACAACGGGGGGGGGGATTGCAAGAACGTGCTTGGACCAACAACTGGGGGGGGGGGAGGTCAAAAAGAGCGTACGGGCTTGAAAGATGCGGTGAAGACACCCGTGCTGCCGCGTCAGCTCAGCGGCCTCTGCGGCAGCGGCAGAGTCAGCTTCTCGACGGACGTTGGACCGTTTTCGAGGTCCAGCTCCGGGCCGTGCAAGTCAACAAGCGACGGTATCTTCGTCCGACCGCTCTTCCTGCTGAAGGATCAGCTCGCGTGCCCCGCGCCGTGGCTTAGGTGCCCATTCCGTGGGAAGACGACCCTTGCGCACATGAATATACATGAATGAATGGCAGAAGAGACACTTCATGCCCCTTTCCCCCGGATCTGGAGTCAAGAGCAACGGAGGAAGACAGCCAGACTCAAGAAGTTGGTCGACAAACGAACTCTATACGGAAGGGCGGACTTGGCGTGCGTGAGGGATGGGTGGGCCTGTCTGTCGGTCAAGTACGAAAACGCACAACCAGGAGCAACCAACAACTGGGGGGGGAGGTCAAAAAGAGCGTACGGGCTTGAAAGATGCGGCGAAGACACCGTCAGTTCAGCGGCCTCTGCGGCAGCGGCAGAGTCAGCTTCTCGACGGACGTTGGACCGTTTTCGAGGTCCAGCTCCGGGCCGTACAAGTCAACAAGCGATGGTATCTTCGTCCGACCGCCTTCCTGCTGAAGGATCAGCTGCGTGCCCCGTGACGTGGCTTGGTTGCCCAGCCCTCCTGCGAGTGGGGGTGCTTTTCGTGTTAGCCACAGGCAATGTGTGAGGAGACTGAACCCCAAGTAGGACCTCCTTCTGATCATAATCATTTCCCAATTTGTCACTTGAAACCGCGCCCAGGATTCGGGTTCAGGGGAGTGCAGTGGGGAGTGTGGGCATGCCGATGAGTACCACACACTATGCACGTTGAGATTTCACTGCTTGTATTTCCTACATAGCGGGTGCTTCTACCAGAAATACTCGAGGGGCTGCCTTGTGCTTACTTCGAAGGAGGCTAGAGGGGGAGAAACAATACGTTTACAAAGTGGGTCATTTTTCTTGAACGCTTACGCCCGCCACTGAACCCAGATTCACTTGTGTTTCGTGTGGGCCACAGCACATGTACCTCTTTTGATCTTTTGCAGCTGGCAGCCTCCTCAAGTACTTCCTACAAAGCAGGTGCTCATACAAATAATATTCTCCTCCTTGGTGTGCGTCTCGTGCTGCAATTAGCTCCAGTCTCAGTGCCGCTGCGTAAAAAGGGTAAGTAGAAACGAACCAACTGTTAATGATCTTCGTGTGTTTGCCACATTTCCCTTTCATAAGCAAGAGCGTGAGCGGTTGTGTGAGGAGCGAGAGGCCCTGTTTCACAGTATATCATTAGTCTGTTTATATTAATCTTCTAAGACTAGCGTCTTATACGACAAAAGAAACGAGGGGTTGCCTACCTGTTTTCGAGTTCAGCTTTATAAAGTGCGGCTGCTCGTAGAAGGCGGAACCTGGTTTCGCGAGAAGCTCGGTGCTGTGGCTGTGGGCCATGTCATGCTCGGCGTTCAGGAAGCGCTGGTTGACGGTGGAGACGGTGTGGGTGGCTTTGCGCTTGCTGTTGACGGCGCTGTTCTTGATCTGCGTCATGAGAAAGTCGCGTTCGGACGCGTGCTTCGCCGCGAGCCGGTTGCGCGCCCGGTCAGACCGCGCCTGCGCCCGGGTGGCGGAGCACCGCATCTCATCGTCCTCCAGCTGCTGGATCTTCTTCCTGCACATCCGCGATTCGTCGTACCTTTGATACCTGCACAGCTTCTGCTCCGTGTGCTGCATGTCGCGCACGTGGCTCGAGAATCTGCGCGAATGAAGAAGGACAATTGAGACGATGCCAATGTACTGACATGTCCACGGCGTATGTTGTTCCAAAAAATTCTCGACGTAGCTGCTTCGACTCCGAATGGAAGGGAGGAAATGTAGAGGTAAGGGGCAAATACAATACAAACACAATCAGATTTGTTCTTCGCTTACACCACCGTGTGGTGTTTTCTCTCAGGACTTGGACCTGGTTTGTTTGTGTGATTTGTCGTGTAGGGGTAGACCCGCATGACCTCACGACCGTTCAACAACAGCCCAGTGTGTGTCGTTAGGCGAATTTCTTCCCAAACAACGCTGCCAGCGTTCTCTTTCGAGTTTACGATTAGGGCTGACTATTTTTGTTTATTTTTGGCTCGCGCTCGCGCGCGCCCGAATTTTTGCGAAACCTCAAAAAAAAAAAAAAATTAGTTCGTGCAGGGTCGACATGACAACTCGGACGATTCCGCCACTTCTGGGTCACCTGGACCACTTCGGGCACTCGGAAATTTTTGAGTCATCTCGGACGCATTGAGTCATCTCGGACGCATTGAGTCATCTCGGACGCATTGAGTCATCTCGGACGCATTGAGTCATCTCGGACGCATTGAGTCATCTCGGACGCATTGAGTCATCTCGGACGCATTGAGTCATCTCGGACGCATTGAGTCATCTCGGACGCATTGAGTCATCTCGGACGCATTGAGTCATCTCGGACGCATTGAGTCATCTCGGACGCATTGAGTCATCTCGGACGCATTGAGTCATCTCGGACGCATTGAGTCATCTCGGACGCATTGAGTCATCTCGGACGCAAAAGTCCCCGCCTGGGAATACTTGCAAACTGCAGACACGACTCCAATGGCGGCCAATACCACGTGCCCAGCCAAAAGGGATCCCAACCATAGTTGGGGCAGCCCCAGGGCTGGCTGTTTTTGGCATGGCAAGAAACTATGCCTTGAACGATGCACGGTCGTGCAAGAAAATGAGAACCCTTCAAGAAAAGTCACAAGAATTTCAATTCTGTGGTGCAGACGATGACCATTGGAGCACCTGTGCAGCACTACGGCTGCACAGGCGCAACACTGCTACATAGGAAGGAAGGTAGGCAAGCGAGTCGGATGAGCCTGTGCTCTGTTTGTGTGGAAAGCCATCTAACTGCGATTGACTGAGGCTGAGGGGCGAAGAAGAACCCCTTGTGTTGTGAGACTGTACCTGGCCCGAGATCTGGGGTCATGGGACGATGGGCCCTACTACTGCTGGCACTGGGCTCGTGAGCTTGCCCATCCTTTCGGACGCATCTGCCACACTGTGGACACTGTGGGCATCTTCTAGGCTGTGGAACTGCATATTCGCATTGTTTCCTTCCAGATTCCTGGCATCTGCAATGAACTTCACGAAGCCGGGAGCGTCGACACTCGTTGCACAGATTCATGCCGCAGGTTTCAGTGGAGTACTCTTCTCCCTGTTGCGAAAGCAGGATCCCTACCGACAGCGTAGGAGAGGAATAACTACCGACAGCCACTAGGATGGCAACCACCGGTGGCTGTAGCCACCCATGGTGGTTGCCCAACCATGCACCGACTCTTCTTCAAACCCGAGCACTTCCCCTGGGGATGCATCTGTGCGAGGTCCTTCAGCAATCGAGGGGTCCAAAGCAAGCACCCAACCTCGAGCATGTGCCAAAAGACGCAAACTGGATCCATCGACGCCAACTTCACATCTGATGATCTCTCTCCACGTCCGCTTCTACGTATCTCGTTGGCTTCATCGGAACCACGGGAAGTCCATGTGGACTCGCTGTTCATCAGCAAATCCCCAGCAACGGTGTACCATGTGCCTGCTGGTCTTGTCTTTTAGATACTTTGTGAACTCGTGTTGGCGGTGTCGGTATGTTTTCGGATTATTTTGAGGGGTTGAACTTAAAATGCATCCGAGAAGGGTGAATGTCAACCCAAGATTGGACTCAGGGCTCGAATGGCACTGCGGCCAGGTGTCCGTCAAACTATTTTTTTATTTTGTAATTTTCTGCCCTATTATTTTTTTTTTAGCGCGCGCGCCCAGATTTTTTTAAGGTGCCCGAGCGCGAGCCAAAAATAAAAAATAGTCAGCCCTTACTTGTTATTACGAAATAAATGAAGTAGGATCGCCGCCCTACCTGGCTGTCCTGGCACGTACAACACTGGCTGAGGGCATACATCACGCGTTGGCGGCTCAGCTTGTGGTCCAGTTCGCGTTCGAGGTCTTCGCGCTCTTGCTCCTGTCTGTGCTCCATCTGCCGGACCTTCAGCGCCCAGTACTTGCGGGCCTTCGACTGCGCGTGGCGCGTGCATTCCACGGAGCGCTGCAGGGCTTCTATCTTCGCGTGCGCCAGCCGGAGCAGCTCCCTCTCCTGCCGCTGCAGCTCCCGGTGCACCTTCGACCGGCGGCAGTGTTCGATTTCATCTAAGATCCGCTGGTGCAGGTGCGACGCGTCTTCGTACTTCCGCTGCGACTCTTTCTGCGTTGTTTTAGTAGAGTTGAGGTTCGCTTGGAATTCTGGGCTTTTGGGGTCTCCGGGTGACCTTCGTTGCTTAATGGGTTCTCTTAGAGCAAGTAAGGGAAATGTGGGTGCGGGTTTCTTTGGTGCACTCTGTCATTGATTGATTCATTCATGAGCAATGGCCAGTCATGTCAGGGACGTGTGGAAGACCATCGTCGAAAGGGTTCCTAAATGGTGTCGTGGAGTGGTAAACATATGGTAGTAGCAGTGCATGTGCGTGTGTTGTGGGTGCTCCATCTGCCGGACCTTCAGGGCCCAGTAGTTATGGGCCTTCGACTGCGCGTGGCGCATGCATTCCACGGAGCGCTGCAGGGCTTCTATCTTCGCGTGCGCCAGCCGGAGCAGCTCGCTCTGCTGCCGCTGCAGCTCCCGGTGCACCTTCGACCGGCGGCAGTGCTCGACTTCATCTAAGATCCGCTGGTGCAGGTGCGACGCGGCTTCGTACTTCCGCTGCGACTCTTTCTCCGTTGGTTTAGTGTTATAGTTCGCTTGAGAATCCGGGATTTTAGAGTCTCCGGGCGACGTTCGTCGAAAGGGTTTTTTAAAGCTATTATGTACTGGGGGGGGGGAATGGGCTCTTAGAGCAAGTAAGGGTTATGTGGGTGCGGGTTGTTTTATTGGTGGTCTTTCATTGTGCCAGGGGCGTGTTATGATGGTAGAAGCACATGTGCCGTGTGTATGTTGCGGACTCGTCTTAAGGAAAGCCCTTACGTGGAGATAATTGATTTGTTTGTGCGTGCCGGTTGATCGTTTTCCCACTTGTATTTACCCTGTGTGTATTCAGGTAAGGAATTCTGATCAACCACCAAAACACGCTGCCTACGTCTTTTTAGCCTGCACAATACATTGAAGGGCAACCCACAAGATTGTTAGTACTAAAAACTCGGTCCCTTGAAAACCCTTCCTACAAGGGAATTAGGGACTGGCTAGGTTGGCCTGCTTTACTGTAGAAGGCATACTAGGGTCCGTTTCTGGAGGAGGTCATCGATTCGCTGCTGATGCTGTACGTCGAAGTCGTCTTCTTTGCGCTTGCTCAGAGGCACTTCCTCTTGCATTTGGCTCGAATCATGAACGCCGCCGCCCGGAAGGTTTTGGAGGTTTCCTGGAGAGAAGGGGTTGCAAAATCGTGCTTGGAATAAATTGCTCAACGCCGCACTGGTCCCGTGTTTCGGTCTTTTGAGCCACAGACACGTAAGGTAGACCACCATCATGCAGGAAGCTGTGTGTCTGCATACAAGTCGATATCTGCGTGCGTGAGCCCCTCCGGAGAATGGCCTGTCACACTGGGTTCAGCCTGGTCGCATCCCCCCTGCTTGTCCTGGTTGCATCCCCCCTGCTTGTCCTGGTCGCATCCCCCCTGCTTGTCCTGGTCGCCTGGTCTCGAATCTCGCCCCAGGCAGGGTGCTTCGCGCTTTCTCTTCGTTTTCAATCACCTCATCTCCCCTCCCCCTCTTCCGTTTGCATCTCCTGTGACGCAGCAGTCGACCGTGTCTGTCTACCTGCGGAGCAGGTGGGACCCACACGGTTCCTTGCTCGGGCTACCCGCATCCGACGTTGCGTGAAGCAGCCCCTCGACGTGGGTGGAAAACGGTCCTTCGCTTCTGCCGGGGCCAGAAGGCTGGCAGCATGCACTGGGAAGCGAATCTTGATTGACTGATTTGACTCAAACGGACCCCTGCCTGGCGAGGCGCAGACGCCGCACAGTAACGCCGGGCCGGTGTGCTGTGCTTGGTCATGCTCGGTGATGCTCGCAAAGATGAATGTCGCTACTGCCCTGTCCATATCGCCGTCACGTAATGCCGGCTCCTCGATGCGCAACAAAAAAAAAAAAAAAGCGGGAAAAAAAAAAAAAAAAAAAAAACGGTCGTTCTCTTCTGCCCGGGCCGGAAGGCTGACAGTTGATGCACTGGGGGGAGAGAATCTTCATTCGACTGATTTGAATTGCAAGATTTCCCACCTAGAAGAACCCGCCTGGCTAGCGCAGATACCCAACACGGCGCGATGTGCACGCCGTGCCGGTGTCTTGTACTTGGTGTGTGATGCCCAGTGCGTCGACTAACGCACGGTTGATAAGAGGCTCTGGTAGTTCGTGTGTCTGCCGGGTGGCATTCGACTTGCTAAGGGTGCTTCAATCAATGTGCGGTACGACTTGTTGTAGGCAGG
Organism: Diplonema papillatum; assembly: GCA_030068145.1. NCBI lineage: Eukaryota > Euglenozoa > Diplonemea > Diplonemida > Diplonemidae > Diplonema > Diplonema papillatum. Next base: position 78,684 of record JAPJBO010000902.1, read on the forward strand.
GCAGGAACTGCCCGCAGGTTGATCGTTATCGACACGGACTCTGCCCCGTGCAGTGTTGTCCGGTCGTCCCGCAGTCCAACGGCTCTGGAAAGGCCACGCCATATCGGCCTCCGGGAGATGTTTATTTAGCCTTAGCAGGGATTGCCTGCCGATTGGCTCAGCATTCCCGTCCGAGTCACTCGTGCAAGCGAGGAGTAAACGAAGTCCACGACCGCCGAGAAAGAGGAAGCCAGCACAGCGCGGTGCATGGCATGCTGGGGTTGCGGCTGCGCCGTCGTGGTGAGGAACTCGGACAAGGCGGAGTCGACACGTACAGACCGTTCCGGTGTGCCAACATCTCGGGACGTGGCGATGTGGGCAATGGTGATACGGTGCCGCACAACTAGTAAGACGGCGCCCAACGGGGCCACGTCTCCAGATAGCACAGCCCGCATTCCAATGTCCGTGAAGAGGAGCTAGGTCGCACGTTGCGTTGAGCCAGTAACCGCACGTCAATGGCTCTAAAGAGGCCACTCCAGAAGATGCGCGAGTATTTCGGTCACGACGCCGACGGACACCGAATTGGCCAGCAACCGATACTAGTGAAATGCTGCCCAATGGAACTACGTCTTCAGATGGGCCGTAGCCCGTATTGCAACGACCTTGAAGATACCATGCCAACGGCTTTAAAGAGACCGCGCCAGGATATGCAAGTATTTCGGTCACGACGCCTACGGACACCGAATTGCGCAGCAACCGGTACTGCTGCCTCGTGGTGGCGGCCTCGTGGAAGCGGAACCCCTCCGGGAAGCACAGCAGCTACCGCACTTCGTCGGGGGAGAAGTACCGGACGCGGAGCATCTCCAGCCGGTCGCTTCCCCTTCCCCTGTGGGACCACGCCTGGAAAAGCATTCTAACGGCCTCGAGCTGGCCAAGCCATGAGATGGGCAGTTACTTTGGTCACACATGAGCCACAGTCCGCATGAACTTCGCCAACGGCAAACGGGAAAAAGTAACAGACGGACTCGAGGACAGTTGCTTGGATGTGTGGATTACACAAGTTACGCACTAAGACGGTGAGAAGCGGCAATCGCGGATAAGGCAACGAGTACAGAGCAGTCGACGCGCAGACGAGCAGTGAAGCGGCCCGCGTCGCAGGTGGCACAAACCGAAGGAGCCCGTGCGGCAGGGAGTGGAGACGAGGTGATGCAGCCCGGACGGACCAGCAAGACGCAAGACCAGGCGACCAAGAGAAGGAGGGGGGCGCGACCCAGAGACCCGGGCTAAGAAGCCTGGAACTAGTGTGATGAACCTTTCTTCGGAGGGGTTCACGCACTCAAAGTTCGACTTATACGCACTAAGACGGTGTCAAATGGGACCACGCCTCAAGATGGGTCGTAGCCCGCATTGCAACGGCCTTGAGGAGACCGGCTCTAGAGAGGCCGCGCCAGGAGATGCGCGAGTATTTCGGTCACGACGCCTACGGACACCGAATTGCCCAGCAACCGGTACTGCTGCCGCGTGGTGGCGGCACCGTGGAAGCGGAACCCCTCCGGGAAGCACAGCAGCTGCCGCACTTCGTCGGGGGAGAAGTACCGGACGCGGAGCGCCTCAAGCCGGTCGGCCGCTCCGTCCGCCGCCTCCCCTCCCCCGGCGGCCGCTTCCACCAGCTTCTTGACGTCGGCCTTGTCCGTCACACCCCCGTAGCACAGCATGCTGCCGGTGCCCTCCAGATACTGCGTGTACCCTTTGGTGAAGCACGTGGAGCCGCGGGAGTGGGGGAAGACGAAGTCCACGACCGCCATGACGGAGGAAGCGAGCACAGCAACGTGGATTGGAGCTGTGCCGCAGTAGTAAGGAACTCGGACAAGGCAGCCGAAGCGTGCAGAGTGTGTCGAATATCTCGGGGCGTGGCGATATCAAAGGTGTCACGGTGCTGGCGCACTAGTATGGGACCACGCCTCAAGTTAGCCACAGCACGCATTCCAACGGCCTTGAAGTGGCCATGCCATGAGATGCGCAATGGATATGGTCACACATCAAGCCACATGAACTGTCCGCATGAGCTTCGTCAACAGCAAACAGGAAACAGGAACAGCACGACAGTTGCTTGGATGTGTGGATTACACAAGCTACGCACTAAGACGGGGCCCGATGGGACCACGCCTTAAGATGGGCTGTGGCCCGCATTGCAACGGCCTTGAGGAGACCGGCTCTAGAGAGGCCGCGCCAGGAGATGCGCGAGTATTTCGGTCACGACGCCTACGGACACCGAATTGCCCAGCAACCGGTACTGCTGCCGCGTGGTGGCGGCACCGTGGAAGCGGAACCCCTCCGGGAAGCACAGCAGCTGCCGCACTTCGTCGGGGGAGAAGTACCGGACGCGGAGCGCCTCCAGCCGGTCGGCCGCTCCGTCCGCCGCCTCCCCTCCCCCGGCGGCCGCGTCCACCAGCTTCTTGACGTCGGCCTTGTCCGTCACACCCCCGTAGCACAGCATGCTGCCGGTGCCCTCCAGATACTGCGTGTACCCTTTGGTGAAGCACGTGGAGCCGCGGGAGTGGGGGAAGACGAAGTCCACGACCGCCATGACGGAGGAAGCGAGCACAGCGCGGGGGATGGCATGCTCGGGTTGCGGCTGCGCCGCTGTAGTTAGAAACTCGGACAAGGCAGGGGTCGCCGCATGCAGACCGCTCCGGTGTGCCAACATCTCGGGACGTGGCGATGTGGCCAACGGCTTCACGGTGCCAAGCACACCGCAGGGGGACCCTGACACTCGGATCGAGGCGGCGCTGGGCGGATGGCTGCGTTGCGCCGTGGCACTGGGTCCCGAACCCGGAAGCTTCGCGACCAAGTAGTACCTCAGCCTGCTGTTCGGGATGCGGAACTGCAACGGGTTGAGGAGGAATTCTTCGACGGAGTATCCGAACTCTGTGAGCGTGGCGACGAGGCTGTCCCGGGTGGGCGAGCCTTCGAAGTTGCGCACGTTTTCGACGAAAACCATGCGCGGGCGCAGGGCGGGGTGCATGTCCCGAAGGCACCGGAGCAGGTGGAAGAAGGAGATGGTCCGCCGATCTTCGTGCCCCTTCTGCAGGCCCTGCCGCGTGAAGGGTTGGCACGGAGGGCTGGCCATCCACAGGTCCGCGTTGAGGGTCTCGAGGTCGGCCGGTTTGACGTTCTGGATGCTCGTCTGCCGCACCTGGGTGCCCGGGAAGTTGGCCCGGTACGTCGCGTTCGCGACGTCGTTGATCTCGACCGACTGCAGCACGCGCGCCCGCAGCCCCAGCCGAGCGCAGGCCGCGTCGAGCGCGAAGTGGTTGCCGCCGATGCCGTTGTAGAAGTCGACAGCCGACACCGTCCGGTCTGTTTCGTCGCTGCCAGCGGCTTCTGCTGCTTCCCTTGCTTTAGCTTTGCCCGTCTTCACGAAAGCGTGCTGCGGGATCGGTCGCTCTGGCGAAGGGTCCAGCGCCGACCGGCGGACAGCAGCGTCGACTACATGACGCCATTGCTCAAAGTTCATGCGATGGCTGGGGGCGTTATCTTTCGATACTTCTTCTTCTTCTTTTTGGCCTATTTAGAGTAAAAGTTCGTCTTTGTGTGTGTGTGTGTGTGTGTGTGTGTGTGTGTGTGTGTGTGTGTGTGTGTGTGTGTGTGTGTGTGTGTGTGTGTGTGTGTGTGTGTGTGTGTGTGTGTGTGTGTGTGTGTGTGTGTGTGTGTGTGTGTGTGTGTGTGTGTGTGTGTGTGTGTGTGTGTGTGTGTGTGTGTGTGTGGAATTCAATGATGGGTAACACCTGATGCGGAGTATAGCCCAGGTTTTCAGCTATTCTACGTTACGGCTGAAGGTCCTGCCGGCTGCTCGCGGTGATCCCGCGCTGTTCGGAACTGTAGCCTTGATTGGTTCAGGCTTCCTGCTTCGTGCCCCGTGTGCTGCTGGTTGCAACATGTATCCGGGGGTAGTCGCCTCTTTTTACACGTGGCGCAGCGGCGGGCGTCGTGCTTCTCGCATTTGATCGCTGCATTACTTGGTCGCCTCGCCGTTGGTGGGCGGCGAGACCGTTGGCCGCTTGCGCCTCTCTCCTGCTCTCTGCCCTTCCACTCTGCCGTTTCCTTCCAAGTTGCATCGTACAATTGCTCGGGGTGCATACTCGCCGCCCATGCCTCATGCGCCTTGACGAACGGGTTCGAGCGATGTGATGTGCTGGGTACTTGTTGGGCCATTTTTCGCAGAACTGTCTCGGTTTGCGGGGCGAGTTCGGCCCGGCACGAGATGCCCTGCATGACCCCTCCGCCTAGCGCCGTGAGGCTGGTAACATTTGTTACGTGCCCGTAATGCCACGTCATACCGCAGATCCGGGTTGCTGCACCGGTGATCGCCCGTAATGACAGACTTTTCGCCAGCGCGCTGCTCCGGTAGTCGTTGTACTGCGCCCTTATCGTCCCTTCTTGCGCATTCGTTTCGGCATGCACCATGTCCATCGCGGCGTTGCTCAACGCATCTGCGTCGACATTGCTTGCACGCGGTACATGTTCCAGTTCAAAATCGAAACGCGGCGACAGGTCGGCCATGTTCGCGGTGGCTTGCAAGTAGTACGGTCGCAGGTTGGGCTTGCACATGGCCGTCCCTTGCACCGTGCCTATCACGACTTTTGAGTCCCCCCTGACCGTTACGTGTCCTTCCACGTCTGGCGGCTGCTCGCTGAGCAACCGTATTCCCGCTATTAGGCCGTTGTATTCCGCCACGTTGTTGGTCGCTCGCCCCAGGGGAACTCTTGCCTCGGCTATTTTTTCCCCATCCTTGTACACCACAGCTCCAGCCCCAGCTACTGCCAATGCAGTTCCGTTCTGCCTCGAGCCGCCATCAAAGTACATGCAGAGCCCCGCGACCACTTCGTGTTGGGCAAGTACCGCTCGGGCCGTCGTCGGTTTGGCGCCTGAAGCCGTCGGTGGCTGGATTCGTCGATTAGTCGCTTCCGGCAGCAGCACGCCAGTCGTGAGCTCGAAGTCTACTGCCAATTCCACGAACGTCACGGTGTGCTCCGACCCTATGTGCGCCCATCGCAGTCTGCGTATCCACCAGTGCACAGCTTTCCACAATTGGCTACCGTGCTTCCACTGCTGCGCAATCGCTTCGGCTTCAATCACTGGCATGCTGACCCGCCTCGGACTAGGTGTCTTCCACCCCCACGGGTACAGCGATAGACGGTGGTGTCGTGATGTCTCCTGCTCTCTGTCGTCCTTTATCTGCCTCGCGCGTAGGACCGCCAAGTAGAACCGCTGCAGGTCGCCTACAAATCGACAGGCCTCTTTATAGTCCAGAGGGATTGGCTGCTGCGCAGGGTCTGCGTCATGTCTGTATAGTGGTGCGACTCCACATAGGCTCAGGCAATTCGGCCACGTCGTCCTGTCTACGGAGCACATGGAGTGCTCCTCTCGCACGTCCTTCCACGCCTCACATTCCCACCACAGGTGCGCTACTGTTTCCCGCTCGTTCTTGTCACAATAAGGGCAGGACCCACTCCGCCCTGTCCTGCCTGTTGTCTCGACGGCTCCTGCAATTATGGACCGCAACATTCCTTGCTGGTACCCAGTTATCCCACTGTCCGGCTCTTCTAACAAGTTTCGGGTGACGCTCCCGTCTATTCCATGTGCGCATCCCCTCAGGTCTTCCCTTCTGCTACACATTTTTGCAATTTGCTGGCGCCGCAGTGCCTGGCGCAAGTCATGCAGCACAATCGCCGTCTGCTTCTCGGTCGCACCGCTAACACGGTAAACGACCTGCTTCCCGATCTCGTTGGTATACTCCACGGTTAAAGGTGTGGCCCACGACCACCCCGCCTGGTCGAGGGCATCTTGCACTAGTCTGTGCGGAGAACCATCCGGCAGAGCCTCCCTTCGCGTCCACGCCGCCTCTGACAGCCTCCTGATGCATTGCCACTTCTGCATTTGTCTGATCCATGTCTTGACTCGTATGTAAGCTGGGGCGCTGTACGGGTCCAACCGGTGCCCGTGATGAAGTACCTGCATGACCACTTCAACTGCTCGTCGGCTGGGACCGGTCCAAAGGGCTGACATGAAGGCCTGGCGCACCACGGTAATCGTCCTGTGATTCAATGACATGATCGACACCCCGTAGTACATTTTTGCGCCTGCTGTCATAGTCGCCAGCGTCTCTCGTGCCGCAACTGGTACCGGGATTTTCTTCACTCGCTGCAAATTCGCAATCGCTCCCTGCCTTCGTTTTTGGATTCTGTCCGACAGCTGATGTCTGTGTCCCAGTGCGTGAACCATCACTCCAAGGCAATCAAAGCTATCCGTTCGTTGATAAAACTGTGGAGGATTTTTCGATACGAAGGAATCCGCGTCTTCCTGCCAGCTCATGATCTCCACTGCCGGCTGGCGCCGCGTCGTCCCAAATGAGTGAGACTTCACGAGGCAAATCCACAGGCCTGTCAGTACTGAGAACTGCACTGTCTTGTTCGCTATTGTCTGCAGGTGTCGTGCTTCTCCCGTTGTGGCTGTTACGTCGTCCACGTATGATCGTGGGTTGCCTTCCGATACCACATGTCTCATCCACACGCTAACCAGCAACCCGATCAGTATTACACTGATCGCGCATCCTTGCATTATGCCGTTGGTGGGTGTGAAGCCCTCCCCGACTGTTCCGTTCACTTTGAAGTGCCGCTGCATTCGTCGGTATGCGGCTTTCAACGCCCTTAACACTTTTCGATTGAACCCTAGCTTTTTTGCGAGCTGCAGCGTGATTTTTATGGGCACCGAGTCAAAGCATTTCTTAAAATCAAATGCGATCCCATGCAGTGGGTGCCCCGTGAGGTGCGCTTGCTCGATCTCGGCTGCCAGATGCCAGAAGAGATCCTCTGTACTGTGCCCGGGCCGGCAGCCATGGAGTCCCTCTGGTGCCAGCTCGTCCATCCAGCGTTGCGCATCCTTGGATCTGACTGCTGCCCATATCCTGTACAGGACTGGTGTCACTGAAATCGGCCGTTGAGATAACGGTTCCCCCGTACTCTTCGGCTTTGGTATCAACGATACCAGTGCGTGCATTAAGTCTTCCGGCCACTGGCCGCTTTCTTCCACGTTGTTGAGCACCTCAGCAAACCCCTCAAGCAGAGGATTTGGTAGCTGCTGCAGCTCGTGTACCCTCCACCCGTGCATCCCTGCTGAGGCTGACTTGCTCATCTTAGCTAGCGCTGTCCTCACGTCGCTCACCGTTATGGATTCGCACTCCATTTCAAATCTGGCTGGGAGAATGGGGTCGTAAGTTCGCATAAAACGTTGCCAGCACGGCTCCTCCTGTGTCGCGTACCGGTTGAATATACCCCCCCATGCCCCTTCGCTTCGTAGTATCTCGTCTATCTCCACCGCGTTCGCCGTCAGGGACCTGTCGTCTCGCTGCAAGAACATCAATGGCGAGGAGTATCGGTCTGCGATGTAATCGAAAACGAGGCCTCTCCCGTGCGCCCATGCCTCCTGCATCTTGTGTGACCACTGTGCCCTCCTGTGCTGCCTGAGCGCGGTGAATGTTGCCTTCTGGGACCCTTCCAGCTCTGTCAAGGCGTTCTGGAGCACTTCTAGCTCGGAAAGGTCATTCGACTTCACGACGTTAGCAACAGTCTCGGGTATGTGGCCTCGTTTTACCCTTCTCCGCGCGGCTTCTCTCGCCTTCTCTTCCCGTCTCGTTAGCGGGTAGGGCACCCCCGCACTCAGACGGTCCTGGCCAGCATGCACGAGTGTCCGGAGATGCCCTAACAGCTCGTCCCGCGCACGGGTCTGCTTCGTCGAGGCGCCCCTGGTCGACTGACCTTGATACTTCGTTGCTAGCAGCGTGTTGCTGACAACCTGTCCCCCGCGTCCTGTGTATGCTCTTGGCGGTAAGGCGAGTTTGCCCTTGTGCAACAACAGAAGATAATTTTCAGCTTGCTGCGATAGCTGTTTCAAACTGATTGTCCCCTTCCTAGCATTCTGCGCTTCACTGGCGAACGTCGACAAGTCACCCTTCTCACTTAGACTGAGCTTCGGGTATTCACGGGGGAAAGCAGCTGGCAGGATTGCGCGCCTGTCGCGCTCTCGGAACGCTTGTTGACGCATCGTCACGTACATCGGCGCATGCGTGTGGAACTTGCTGTCCGCCTTCGATTCTGTGAACACCCGACTAATCGCCGGCGCAGCACACACATTAGCGAGGCAAAGATCGATCCTACTCCCCTCTGTTGCATTCGGCGCCCAGCATGTACACGGTGGATCTTCACCTTGACCTACAGCGTACGCGGCTGCCACATCTGCCCACCTTCCAGAGCGGTATGCCGCGGCTAACACCGCACTCGTCTCTGCTGTGCAGTTGAAATCACCGATGATTAGAGTCGGTACCTGCCCCAGGCCCGCCGCTATGCCCAGCACCTCTGTTAGCAGCACTTCTCTTTCCCGTTGCACCTGCACGCCGTTCCCGCTATGCCCGTACACAGAAAACACATGTAGTGCCGTTTTTCCGTCGCCAAGGGCAATGGCGACGTGCACGACGCGAGTTGACTCCACTACTCTCTTCTCGGACTCGTCTTTCGGAGCCACCCGCTGCGCTTTGAGGTGCTGTCGGGTCATTACTGCCACTCCACCTGGCCTTCTCTGTCTTCTCCCGTCTTTTCCTTCCACCATTGTCACATCGTCGCCCCAGTGCACGTTCCATCCGTAGGCTGCGAGGTACGAGCTTAGGAACGCCTTCTCTACTCTTGTTACTCGTGTCTCCTGTAGTACTACTATATCTGCTTTCAGCAAGGCCACCACCAGCAGCTTCTCTGTGTCCAAAGAAGTAATGTTTATGGTGACGATTACCATATCGTCGCTTTGCGGGCGAGATAATTCGCCTGCCTTTGCTTCATCGACTCGGCGTTTCTGGGTGCGTGCCGGCAGGGCTGCGCGGACGGGTGCCTTGATGTCCTCGTCGCCCGACTCGGTTTGGCGTGCTCGTCCTCGCCCGATGAATAGGTCGGTAAGCGGCAACGCGTTCTCCACAGCCTGCTCTAGCTTCTGGATGCTTGTGTATGGGAGGTGAACGCTGTCGTAGTGCTGCGGGAGGTACGTCACCACAACAGTTCTTTCCGCTCCCTCCGTGCTCCACCGCTGGATGGCGTCGCGTCGTTCGGCGTTGATCACCCATATGCTGCACTGCAACACCTCAGCCGCTGCACACAACGTCACCTCGTCACCATACGTGCCGTTGAGCCGCATTCTAGCTGTGTACGGTGCCAACTCTTCACCGACCATCGCGTTCCAGTACCTGGCGGTGTTTGCCTCGATGTTCGCCACTACCCGCTGCCTTAAATCGCCCGCGTCGACTCCCCCGTAGCCTTCTGCGATCGCGGAAAACTGGCAGTTTCCATCCCCGGGCACTCGCGTGATCCTTGCGCACATACTGCGTGCGGTTTGCACCAGCCATTCGTTATTGCGGGGATAGCGCGTTCCATCGTCTTCTCTTCCTCCCCCTGCCATTCGTTGTTGCATGATGTTCCGGGAGGAGAGTCAGTTTCGAGGCTTCATGTACTCGGTAATCTTCTTGCTTGCCGGCCTTTTTACTTGGGCGACCGGCTCCTGTGATTTCGATGTCGACTGCGATCGCGTACACGCCCTCCTCCTCTTCCCCCCTACCAAAGACGCCGCTGCATGGGGAGGCGATGCTTCCCGTTTTTCCCTTTCCTCGGCCCGCCTGTTGGTCGCTTGGACTTGCTCCTGCAAGCTCATCAATAGAGTGGATAGTTCTTCCACCCTCCTGGACAGTTTGTGGTTTTGCGCGATCACCTCCTGGGTCGCCTTTCGTTCTTCCTCCGCCGCCTTTGCTGCTCCTTCGAGCTTCTCGTTGAGCCGCCGGTTTTCGTCCTGGAGCTGTTTCAGCTGCTGCCCAACTTCATCCACTTGCGGTTGCTGCTGCTTGCCCGACTTGCCTTCCGCGCTTCCTTTCTTCCCCGAGGCGGTAGCGGCTTGCGCATATGTTCCTCTCACCGCCGACGCTGTGTTTTCCTCCACCTTGCTGCCCTTGGTTCCTTTCCCGTTCTGGACTCCAGCGGCTGCCGGCTGCTGTTCAGTTGGAACGACTCCTGACGCGGCCTCCTTTTCACGCCCGGCGTTGCTCCATTCCTTCTCCGCCTGCTTCGTTCCATAATGCTGGACGAACTCCTTCCAGGTGTATGACTCGTCCTCCCTGGCTGTACCGCGCTCGCCAGGGTCTTTTCTTCTCTCTTGCGCGATGGCCTGTACCCAACGCTGGTTCGTGTCCGTTCTGTACCTTGTCGTGGATACGAGGATTCGGGCCTTTGCGCCTTCGACTCCAAACTCCCATGTAGGTGGGTCCTGACCCCTCACGACCGCAAGTATCCCCCCTCGCTTCGGTATGGCCCTGATGATCTTGACGTCGGCCCACCCCGCGGTTCGCAGAAACAACTCTGCCTGCCCGGCTGTTGTCCCCCTGTCGAAGCCGGACACGTCATACAACCTACCCTGCTGTTTGGGGACCGCCGCACCCGCTGCTTCCTTTCGGGCGCGTTCCTCATCCTCTGTCTTTACCCGAAGCCCGAGACCTCTCTTGTTGACCGCAAGCCTGATCACGAGGCCCGGCCTGTCACGCGCGAACGCCTGCGCCTCTTCCAACTTCGTGCCGGTGGACAACCACACGACCGGCCCTTCGTCTCCTTTCGGGACTGCAAAGACGCCGTTACGCCCGGAGGCCTTCGCGAGAGCTGCCGCCCCTTCTTCCGTCGTGCGCACAAGGGCACCGAAAAACCGCGTCGGGTCATCGAAGCGGCCCCGTGTCTCCACTCCGGTGATGGAGATACTGCCAGCTCCCGTCTCCGCGGCATGCTTCCTGAGGTATCCCCTCAGGTCTCTTGCAGCTTCTTCCCACTGCGCGTTGGTGGTTTGGCTCTTCGGAATTCGAACCGAGACCTTCCTCTCTTCGCAAACCGGCATCGGCACGGACCTCAGCACCCGCCTCTGCCGGACGTTTCCGTCGCCCAACTGAACGACCCAAGCTGCGACGGCCTCGATTTGTCGTCCTCTCGTGACGACCACAGTTGTTTCTTCCGCTGTTTTCCTGTCCAGGCCCGGGGCTGCTCCCAACACAACTATCGCGCGCGACCCCTTCTTCTTCTTCTTCCCTTCGCCAGCTATTGCGGCGATGGCCCGTCTGACGTCGGCTATCGCCACCCCTTCCTCTTCCCCCTCGATCAGCTCATTGACGTCGAGGATCGGAGTCGACCAGTCTTCAGCCCGCAGTTCAGCTGGGGCTGTTTTCTTGTTGCCGCTAGCCGGCACCCATTGCCAGGGTGCCCCGGTGCTGGTCTGCGTCGGCCGTGTCTCATTTGACTGGACACGTTGCCCAGGACCACCGCTTGGAGGTGCAGACATGTATTTGATGATGATTTTGTGATCGTTTCAAACTTTTTCTCCCAGTCCCTGTGTGTGTGTGTGTGTGTGTGTGTGTGTGTGTGTGTGTGTGTGTGTGTGTGTGTGTGTGTGTGTGTGTGTGTGTGTGTGTGTGTGTGTGTGTGTGTGTGTGTGTGTGTGTGTGTGTGTGTGTGTGTGTGTGTGTGTGTGTGTGTGTGTGTGTGTGTGTGTGTGTGTGTGTGTGTGTGTGTGTGTGTGTGTGTGTGTGTGTGTGTAAGAGATACATTAGGACACAACTTTACGCTCAAACCCCTGCCGCGTGAAGAGTTGTCCATCCACAGGTCCGCGTTGAGGGCCTCGAGGCCGGTTTGCTGTTCTGGATGCTCGTCTGCCGCACCTGGGTGCCCGGGAAGTTGGCCCGGTACGTCGCGTTCGCGACGTCGTTGATCTCGACCGACTGCAGCACGCGCACCCGCAGCCCCAGCAGCGCGCAGGCCGCGTTGAGCGCGAAGTGGTTGCCGCCGATGCCGTTGTAGAAGCCGACAGCCGACACCGTCCGGTCTGCTTCGTCGCTGCCAGCGGCTTCTCTTGCTTTAGCTTTGCCCGTCTTCACGAAAGCGTGCTGCGGGATCGGTCGCTCTGGCGAAGGGTCCAGCGCTGACCGGCGGACAGCAGCGTCGACTACACGACGTCATATGGCTGTGGGGGCGTTATCTTTCGCTTCTTCATCTTGGCTTATGTAGAGTAATACTTCGTCTTTGTGTGCGTATGGGATAATGTAGGGCACAATTTTACGCTCAGACCCACCCTCCTGTAGCTCCTGCCGCGCTGAGGGTTGGCCTACAGCCGAAGCTGTCGACGCGTGCGATGTTCGGTAAGGATGATAGCGGAAGAAGAAGGTGACGCAGTCGCAGCACGGATTACTGGGAGTGATCGGAGCGAGGAACAGGAGGTGATTTGCAGGACGATACGGCGATACGTCCCACGAGCACCGCTTTGAAGAAGGCAGATTCAGCTCCATCCAGGTCCGCGTTGGGGGCCTTGAGGTCGGCCGGTTTGATTCTCGGGATGCTCGTGAGTGATCTAACACAGCACGCTGCCATCCGACACTTTTTGATATAGACAAGCAAGCTTGTTACCATAAAAAAATTGGCCCGTGGCTAACGCAGGCCATTGCTACAGATACTCAACACACAATGCGAGTCACAGTGCGACTCGCCCTGAACTGAGCCATGGCGAAGAAGAACTTTAACTCGAAAAAGCTAGATGAGTGGATGAATGAGGACAGCATCACAACGTCAAAGGAAGTTCCGCGAAACTCCCCGATTCTCTCCATAATCTTTGCCTGGACTATAGACTTTGGGTATTCAGTATTGTTTGCCCGTGAGTTTCATGCGGTAAGGTCGGTCGCAGCCTTCATCATTCGGTGACAGGACAAGCGTTACTACTACCCATTCCATTGGGCTCGTGTGTAGTTACTTATTTGCGTAAATCTTCCTTCTATGTCCGACATATTTTGCAAATGCCCCTTACGTTCGTGACGTCGTTGCTCTCTCTCTCTCTCTCTCTCTCTCTCTCTCTCTCTCTCTCTCTCTCTCTCTCTCTCTCTCTCTGAAAATGAAAAGCGAGAATGTGGGGTAAGCCCTGATTATTAGATTCACGGTTAAACGAAGCTAGCGCACAAGGTTTGCCTGATCTCGCACCTACTTTCCGATACCAAATAGATGCTCTATTCAAACTCTCTCTCTCTCTCTCTCTCTCTCTTTCTCTCTCTCTCTCTCTCTCTCTCTCTCTCTCTCTCTCTCTCTCTCCCTCTCTTTCTCTCTCTCTCTCTCTCTCTCTCTCTCTCTCTCTCTCTCTCTCTCTCTCTCTCTCTCGGGAAAGGTCAACGCGGTAGCGGTGACCACGAGAACACATACAGGTAGGTGGGGAAAGGCCCTGGGACTGCTAAGGCGAGACTAACCGCCTCACAGCTTTCAGGCCAAAGAAAGGGACGATGCCGACGACGTGGACGCACGCGCGGGCGCTCGCCACGCTCGAGAAGGCGGGGTGGGCCGAGACGCAGCGCCAGGGGACGGAGCCCGCCGCCTTCGACAGGCACGACGAGGCAGTGCGGCGGGTGCACGGGGTCCTGGCCGAGGCCGGTGACGCGTGGGCGACTGCGCGGGCGGCGGCGGAGGGCACCCTGGGGATCGTGGTCCCGAGGTGCCTCGTCGCGTGGCAGGTTCACTGGGTGCTGGCGCACTTGCCGGTGGACCTCCTGACCGCGGACGCCTTGCGGCAGAAGGGTTGGTGGGTGGAGGCCGAGGACGACGACGACGACGAGATGAGCGAGGCCGAGGTGCTGATGGGCGCGGCGTCACCGTCGCCGTGGCGGGGTCGGGAGTCGCCGTCGCCGCGGTTGCCGACGCCGGACGGAAGCGGGGGTCGCGCGCCGGCTGCGGGGAACGGAGGCGGACGCCATTTTCGCCGCGACGTACGCGACCCGG